>BEXV01003893.1:19849-30323 GCA_003118195.1 Hemicentrotus pulcherrimus | reverse complement strand
GTAGTGCCCCGCCCTCTCTTGGTGCAATAAATCTCATCATTCTTCTTCTTCGTGCCTCATCAGTGACTATATGAAGTGGTGCTACATTGGTTCAATCATCATTCACAGAGGCATTACAGCTGTACAGATGCTGAAGTTTCATCTCACTTATCTTACATCATCTTTATTACATTCCTGACTGTTAATCCCGTATATCAGATCTAGGAACCATGGCTAATATCTCATTTCGTTGGTTTTTAGGTCTGTTGTTTGGGATCCAGTCTTGTTTATATGCAGAAGGACAAGACGGAATAATTGACAAATATGCGTTGATTAGCCAGCAAGTGAATTTAACATGTAATCTGAACTTGATTGAAGATGTTACCTGGCTGTATAGGTTAGCTGAAAACTACTTCCCTGAAATATACTCCTGTGAGTATAATCAGAACGGTCAGTGCACATCTTCTAGAAGTAATGATGGTCTGGGTTTGTCAATTTATAGTGACTTAAATCTTCAAGCAACGCGAAGTAACAATACATCAGTTTTGTCACTAACAATCAAACGATTATATGAAAATGAACTTTATTTTAAGTGTAAGTTAGGGAATAATATTCTGCAGGAATATTCGGTAAAATCAACTGACCCACGGAATATCGTACTAAACTGCACTATTACAATCCCGCAAAGTGATGAAAATGGAGTCGGTAGTATGACATTATCATGTGAAGTAAACTCGGGTGGACTCGATGTCAGTTTGACATTGGAAGGAATTGGACTAAATGGTATTAATTATACCGCCGGATCATCTCAAAGGATCATAGCTAAAACTCTCTACTTTGACGATTTCAACAACGTTTATAACGCTTCCTGCAAGGCATATTTTCCAGATATTTATATAACGCGATCTTGCACCTACCCAAATATCAAAAAATCGCAATACATTGTTGAAGGAAATGACATCATTATCGAATGCGACAATGAATCGGATGTCGATCACTGGCGTTTCTACAGTTCAGAAGGAAGAGAAGAAGATATTATGGATCGTTCATGGATTCGAGAAGGAGGTCGATCACTGCTGATACGAGATGTATCTGAACGAGATGTGGGACAAGTGGTGGTGTGTCAAACCAAAGGAGATGACAACGAGACCAACAAGGGAAACATTGGTTTCACCGTAATCTCTAAAATTTCTGGAGACTTCAACAACTCAACTTATGAAGGTCCAGCACCTCCTCTTGGTGTCCATAACTCTTACTTGGTTTTAATGTTGTTATTTCTCTCTCTGTGNCTCCCTCAATCTCCAGTCTTGTAGATTGGTCAATAATTAACTTAAAGGGATCAAAATTTGTCTTGTGGTCTTGATCGTTCCAAGCTATGCTGGTCTCTAACTCTCCATTATTAAAGATTTGGGAAACACCTTATCTCGCCTTCCCGTCGTGATTACCGCTCATAAATGGATCTCATAAATGTAGTCAAATCAAGAAGTAGTGCTCCGCCCTCTCTTGGTGCAATGAATCTCATCATTCTTTTTCTTCGTGCCTCATCAGTGACTATATGAAGTGGTGCTACATTATTGGTTCAATCATCATTCCAAAAGGTGCAGTATAGCTGCACAGATGCTGAAGTTTCATCTCACGCATCTTACATCATCTTCATTACATTCCTGACTTTTAATCCCGTATATCAGATCTGAGAACCATGGCTAATATCTCATTTCGTTGGTTTTTAGGTCTGCTGTTTGGGATCCAGTCTTGGTTATATGCAAAAGGACAAGACGGAATAATTGACAAATATGCGTTGATTAGCCAGCAAGTGAATTTAACATGTAATCTGAACTCGATTGAAGATGTTACCTGGCTGTTTAGGTTAGATGAAAACTACTTCCCTGAAATATACACCTGCGAGTATAATCACAACGGTCAGTGCACATCTTCTAGAAGTAAAGATGGTCTGGGTTCGTCAATTTATAGTGACTTAAATCTTCAAGCAACGCGAAGTAACAAAACCTCAGTTCTGTCACTAACAATCAAACGATTATATGAAAATGAACTTTATTTCAAGTGTAAGTTAGGGAATAATATTCTGCAGGAATATTCGGTAAAATCAACTGACCCACGGAATATTGTACTAAACTGCACTATTACATTCCCGCAAAGTGATGAAAATGGAGTCGGTAGTATGACATTATCATGTGCAGTTAACTCGGGTGGACTCGATGTCAGTTTGACATTGGAAGGAATTGGACTAAATGGTATTAATTATACCGCCGGATCATCCCAAAGGATCATAGCTAGAACTCTCTACTTTGACGATTTCAACAACATTTATAACGCTTCCTGCAAGGCATATTTTCCAGATATTGATATAACACGATCTTGCACCTACCCAAATATCAAAAAATCGCAATACATTGTTGAAGGAAATGACATCATAGTCGAATACGACGATGAATCGGATGTCATTCACTGGCGTTTCTACAGTTCAATTTCATGGATTCGAGAAGGAGGGCGATCACTGCTGAAACGGAATATATCTGAACAAGATTTCGGAAAAGTGGTGGTGTGTCGAACCAAAGGAGATGACAACCAGACCAACAAAGGTACCATTGGTTTCACCGTAATCTCTAAAAATTCTGGAGACATCAACAACTCCAATTATGAAGGTCCAGCACCTTCTCCTAGTGTCCAAGTCCATAACCCTTACTTGGTTTTAATGTTGTTATTTCTCTCTCTGTGACTAATCACTACTGCAGTGTGTGGAGTCTGGTTGGGATATAGATCCAGAAGGTCTCATGAAGTATCCACCATTCCTAGAACATCATACGATGAACAAACCAAAGGACACCAGAGTACGCCACGGTCAGAAAGCGCTCCTGTCAGTTTGTTTGATCAGAGTGTGATCTACCTTTCAAACTTGAGGGAAACACCTTCCCTCACTTTTCCGCTGTGATTATCGATTACGAACGGATCTTATGCATTGAGTCAAATCAAGAAAACGTACGATCGCCCTCTCTTGGTGCATATAATCTATAAACCATTCTTCTTCGAGCCGCACCAGTGATTATATGACGTGGTGCTATTATTAGTTTAATCATCGATCACAGAGGTGCAGTATAGCTGTACAGGTGCTGAAGTTTCATCTGACTCATGTTACATCACCTTCATTATATCCCTAACTGTGAATCACGGACATCCGATCTGAGGATCATGGCTTATATCTAATATCGTTTGTTTTTAAGCCTATTGATTGGGATCCAGTCTTGGTTGTATGCAGAAGGACAAGGCGGAATGATTGAAAAATATGCGTTGATTGGCCATCAAGATAATCTGACATGTTATTTAAACTCGACTGAAAATGTAAATTGGCTTTATAATATATATGGAGACTTCTTCCTTGATATCTACACCTGCCAGGTTAATCAGAACAGCCGATGCAGACCTACAAATACTGAATCGCGCTGGGCTTCATTTTATAATGAATCAAAATTTCAGGCATCGAGAAGAAATGACATATCCATTCTTTCACTTACACCACCCAATGAAGCGCAGCTTGAATTTAAGTGTAAGTCAGAGAATAATATTCTGCAGGTATATTCGGTGAAACCGATTGTCCCAAGTAAACTTGCCTCCAATTGTATTGTTTCGTCACCGAGTATAAATGTAAATGGAATCGGAAGTATTACATTATCATGTGAAGTAAACTCAGGTGAGCTCGATGTAAATTTGACATTAGAAGGAATGGAACTAAATGGTGGTGGTGTGTCGAACCAAAGGAGATGACAACCAAACCAACAAAGGTACCATTGGTTTTATCATAATCTCGAAACTAACTGGAGACAACGATGAATATAATTCTGAAAAACCGGCATCCATTGCTTATGCCCATAATCCTTACTTTGTTATAACAATATTATTCCTTGCTCTGTGGCTAATCACCAATGCAGTGTGTGNTCTATATACACCTGCAATGGTAACCAGAATGGTCAATGCACACTTAGTGAAGCTGGGATACTATCACTTTGGGTTTATACTAAATTCAATTTTCAAGCAACGCGAAGTGACGAGACTTCCACTCTTTCATTGACACCATACGATGAAAAGAGGCATGATTTCATGTGTGAGTTAGGGAATAATGTTTTGCAAAAATATTCGGTAAATTCAATTCATCCAAGTAAAATTATACCTAATTGTACTCTTACATCCCCGCGTAGTGATGAAAATGGAGTCGGCAGTATGACATTATCATGTGAAGTAAACTCGGGTCAACTCAATGTCAATTTGACATTGGAAGGAATTGGACTAAACATTCCTAGTGATGCCCCCTGGTCATCTCAAAGTATCAAAGCTAAAACTCTCTACTTTGACAATTTCATCAACGTTCATTAAGCTTCCTGCAATGCATATTTTCCTGATATTGATATATAACACGATCTTGCAACTACCCAAATATCATAAACGCGCAATACATTGTTGAAGGAAATGACATCATAGTTGAATGCGACGATGAATCGGATGTCGATCACTGGAGTTTCTATAGTTCAGATGGAGAAGAAGAGAATATTGAGGATCGTTCATGGATTCGAAAGGGAGGACGATCACTGCTGATACGGAATGTATCTGATCGAGATGTCGGGAAAGTGGTGGTGTATCGAACCAAAGGAGATGACAACCAGTCCGACAAAGCTACCATTGGGTTCCATGTGATGTCGAAAATTACTGAATATAACAATTATTACTCAAATTATGAAGATCGAGCACCTGGTCCTAGTGCTCATAATCCTTACTTGGTTTTAACATTAATATTTCTTGTTCTGTGGCTAATCACCAATGCAGTGTGCGGAGTCTGGTTGGGGTATAGACTCAGAAGGTCACATGAAGTATCCACCATTCCTAGAACATCGGACGATGAACAAACCCAATTGAGACCAGAGTACCCCACTGTCATCCTCAGTACGAATGGAAGAAACGATCTTGATATAGAGGAATCTACCATCTCTCTACTTGTTCTCATCATGTGTTTTATATATTCTGGAACACTCTACGCATAATCAGGGTTATAATCGTAGTGCATGTCTTTACTGATTTTTTGTTGTAATTCTTTTCATTTTCCCAAATTTCCCCGGGGGTGAACGATTCCCCTGAAAATGTATAACCCCCCCCCCCCGACCTCCGGTCTAGTAGCTTAGGCAATAAGTAACTATAAGGGATCATCATTTATCTTGTGCAGGACTTGATTGTTTGACTATAAAAGCGGGATAGGTTCCTAGACTCTGCTGGTCTCCAAACTCTCCATGATGAATGTCGATTTAACATCATCCTAGTGCACGGCGACGGTACAGAAATGCGTTACTCATGGTTTTATTGATCTATTAGTCAAACTTTTGGGAAACACCTTCTCCCGCCTTCCCGTTGTAATTACTGTTTACAAACGGATCGTATACATTTGGTCAAATCAAAAAAGAATGCGCCCGCCCTCTCTTGGCGCACATAATCTCACCATTCTTCTTTTTTCGGACCTTTAAATTTACTATATGAAGTGGTGCTATATTGGTTCAATCATCATTCACAGAGGTGCAGTACAGCTGTACAGATGCTGAAGTTTCATCTTACTCATGTTACATTATCAATTGATCATCATTATCCGTGACTGTGAATTACGTATTTCAGATCTGAGAATCATGGCTAATATCTCATTTCGTTTGTTTTTAGGCCTCTTGTTTGGGATCCAGTCTTGGTTTTATGCAGAAGGACAAGGCAGAATGATTGAAAAACATTCGTTGATTGGTCAGCAAGTAAATTTGACATGTTTTTTAAACTCGACTGAAAATGATGTTACTTGGCTTTATAGTTTCCATGGAGACAATGATATCTTCACCTGCCAGAATGATCGATGTCAATATACTCAAAATGGCATTATTCAGACCATTATTTCTAGCTATTTTGATCCTATTGAAGCGACCCGAATAAAAGAGACTTCCATTCTTTCACTAAAACCATCCGGTGAAGAGGAACATTTTTTTAAGTGTAAGGTGGGGAATGATTTTCTGCAGGAATATTCAGTAAAAATAATTGGCCTCCGGAATATCGTACCCAACTGCACTAATACTTTGCCGAGTATTAATATAAATGGAGTCATCAGTATGATATTAGCATGTGAAGTAAACTCGGGTGAACTCGATGTCAATTTGACATTAGAAGGAATTGGACTAAACATTCTTGATGATGCCACTGGGTCATCTAAAAATATGAAAGCTAAAACTCTCTACTTCAATAATTTCACCAACATTCATAACGCTTCTTGCAAGGCATATCTTCCGGATATTGATATAACGCGATCTTGCACATACCCAAATATCATACAAGCGCTATACATTGTTGAAGGAAATGATATCATTGCCGAATGCGACGATGAATCGGATATTGATCACTGGCGTTTCTACAGTTCAGATGGAATAGAAGAAGATATAGAGGATCGTTCATGGATTCGAGATGGAGGGCGATCTCTGTTGATAAGGAATATATCTGAACGAGATGTCGGGAAAGTGGTGGTGTGTCGAACCAAAGGAGATGACATCCTGACCAATAAAGGTACAATTGGTTTTCATGTGATCTCTAAAATTACAGAATATGAAAATAAATCAAATTCTGAAGACCCAGCAACCACTCCTAATGCTCAGAATTCTTACTTGTTTTTAACGTTGTTATTTCTCACCCTGTGGATAATCACCAATGCAGTATATGTAGTCTGGTTGGGGTATAGACTCAGAAGATCACATGAAGTACCCACCATTCCTAGAACATCGGACGATAAACAAACCCAAATTAGACCAGAGTACGCCATGGTCATCCTCAGTACGAATGGAAGAAACAATCTTGATACAGAGGAATCTACCATTACTCATTTACTACTAACCCTGACTTTTGTACATTCTAAAACATTCCAGGGCAAAATCAGAAAAGTAATTTTGTTGCGTGACTTTCCTAATTTTTTGGTGTACTTCTTCTTTTCATTTTCCTCAAATTTCCCCGGGAGTTGGCGATTTCCCTGAATTTTTTCTCTGGGGACGTGCCCCCACCTCTCCCTGATGTCCGCTCTTGTAGATTGGCTGATAAGTCACTCAAAATTAGATCAACATGTATGCGTTGGTCTTGATTGTTTCACGTATTCGGGATAGGCTTGTACACTATGCTGGTCTCCAAACATTCCATTACTCAAGATATAAGTCGATATTTACGTCATCATCAGATTAAAGTGCGGCTTGAAAGTAAAGAAAGCGTTCCTGGCAGTTTGTTTGATCATGGACCTACATGGTTTGATCTTCCTTTCAAACTTTTGTGAAACACCTCCCACTTTCCCGTTGTGATTATTGATTACAAACGGAAATTGAGTCAAATCAAGAAAGAGTTCGACCGCCCTCTCTTGGTGCACATATTACTTTGACCATTCTTCTTCCGCGGGCCTCAACAGTGACTATATGAAGTGGGGCTATACTGTATATGTTCAAATCATCATTTACAGAAGTGCAGTTCAGCTGTATAGATGCTGAAGTTTTATCTGACTCAAGTTACATCACCTTCATTCCATTCTTTACTGTAAATTACGTATATTAGATCTGAGAATCATGTGGCTAATATCTCATTTTGTTCGTTTTTAGGCCTATTGATTGTGATCCAGACGTGTTTGTATGCAGAAGGACAAGGCAGAATGATTGAAAAACATGCGTTGATTGGCCAGCAAGTAAATCTGACGTGTAATTTAAACTCGACTGAAAATGTAAATTGGCTTTATAATATATATGGAGACTTCTTCCTTGATATCTACACCTGCCAGGTTAATCAGAACAGCCGATGCAGACCTACAAATACTGAATCGCGCTGGGCTTCATTTTATAATGAATCAAAATTTCAGGCATCGAGAAGAAATGACATATCCATTCTTTCACTTACACCACCCAATGAAGCGCAGCTTGAATTTAAGTGTAAGTCAGAGAATAATATTCTGCAGGTATATTCGGTGAAACCGATTGTCCCAAGTAAACTTGCCTCCAATTGTATTGTTACGTCACCGAGTATAAATGTAAATGGAATCGGAAGTATTACATTATCATGTGAAGTAAACTCAGGTGAGCTCGATGTAAATTTGACATTAGAAGGAATGGAACTAAATGGTGGTGGTGTGTCGAACCAAAGGAGATGACAACCAAACCAACAAAGGTACCATTGGTTTTATCATAATCTCGAAACTAACTGGAGACAACGATGAATATAATTCTGAAAAACCGGCATCCATTGCTTATGCCCATAATCCTTACTTTGTTATAACAATATTATTCCTTGCTCTGTGGCTAATCACCAATGCAGTGTGTGGAGTCTGGTTGGGATACAGACTCAGAAGGTCTCATGAGGTATCCACCATTCCTAAAACATCGGACGATGAACAAACCCAAACGACACCAGAGTACGCCAAGGTCGTCCTCAGTACGAATGGAAGAAACGATCTAGATACAGAGCAATCTACCATCTTTCTATTAGTTCTTACCATGTGTTTTATACATTCTGGAACACTCTACGCATAATCAGGGTAATAATCTTTACTGATTTTTTGTTGTACATCTTTTCATTTTCTCAAATTTCTCCGGGGTGTACGTTTCCCCTGGAAATGTATCCCCCTTCGACATCTGGTCTAGTAGCTTCGGCAATAAGTAACTATAAGGGATCATCATTTATCTTGTGGACTTGATTATTTGACTAAAGCGGGATAGGCTCCTAGACTCTGCTGGTCTCCAAACTCTCCATGATTAAAGGTGAATGTCGATTTAACATCATCCTAGTGCGCGGCGACTGTACAGAAATGTGTTTCTCATGGCTTTATTGATTTATTCGTCAAACTTTTGGGAAACACCTCCCACCTTCCCGTTGTAATTACCGATTACGGATCTTATGAATTCAGACAAATCAGGAAAGAATGCGCACGCCCTCTCTTGGTGCACATAATCTCATCATTCTTCTCCGAGCTTCAACAGTGCCTATATGAAGTGGTGCTACATTTGTTCAATCATCATTCCCAGAGGTGCAGAACAGCTATAATACAGATGCTTGAGTTCCATCTGAATCATTTCACATCATCTTCATTATTATCTCTGACTGTGAATCGTGTTTATCAGATTTGAGAATCATGGCTTATATCTCATTTTCTTCAATTGACCAGGAAGTGACATTTCAGCATGAAATCTCAACACAAGAAGCTATTTGGGATTATTATTCATATGAAGACCGCGTAAGATATGGTATCCTCATTTGCTATAGCAATTTCACAATCATATTAATATGTGTTTTTTCGTTATTTCTGTGGCTAATAACTATTGCAGTGTGTGGAGTCTTGGGGTTTAGATCCAGAAGGCCACATGAAGTATCCACCATTCCTAGAACATCGGACGATGAACAAACCCAAATTAGACCAAAGTACGCCATGGTCATCTTCAGTACGAATGAAAGAAACGATCTTGATACAGAGGAATCTAATATTACTCATTTACTACTAACCCTTACTTTTGTACATTCTAAAACATTCCAGGGCAAAATCAGAAAAGTAATCATGTTGCTAGACTTTCACTATTTTGTGTGTACTTCTTCTTTTCATTTTTCTCCAATTTAACCGGGGGTTGGCGATTCCCCTGAATTTTTTCTCTGGGGACGTGCCCCCCCCCACCCCCTCCCTAATGTCCGCTCTTGTAGATTGGCTGATAAGTCACTAAAAGAGATCAAAATGTATGTGATGGTGTTGATTGTTTCACGTATTCGGGATAGGCTTGTACACTATGCTGGTCTCCAAACATTCCATTACTCAAGATATAAGTCGATATTTACGTCATCATCAGATTAAAGTGCGGCTTGAAAGTAAAGAAAGCGTTCCTGGCAGTTGTTTTTGTTTTTTTCATGGACTTACATGGTTTGATCTTCCTTTCAAACTTTTGTGAAACACTTCCCACTTTCCCGTTGTGATTATTGATTACAAACGGAAATTGAGTCAAATCAACAAAGAGTTCGACCGCCCTCTCTTGGTGCACATACTTTGACCATTCTTCTTCCGCGGGCCTCAACGGTGACTATATGAAGTGGGGCTATACTGTATAGGTTCAATCATCATTTACAGAGGTGCAGTACAGCTGTATAGATGCTGAAGTTTTATCTGACTCAAGTTACATCACCTTCATTCCATTCTTTACTGTAAATTACGTATATTAGATCTGAGAATCATGTGGCTAATATCTCATTTTGTTCGTTTTTAGGCCTATTGATTGGGATCCAGACGTGTTTTTATGCAGAAGGACAAGGCAGAATGATTGAAAAACATGCGTTGATTGGCCAGCAAGTAAATCTGATCTGCCCATTAAAGTCGACTGAAGATCTTACTTGGCATTATAATGTTTATGCAGATCAATTCCTTGCTGTCTACACCTGCCAGTATAATCAGAATGGTCAGTGCACACCTACC
>BEXV01003893.1:8499-19571 GCA_003118195.1 Hemicentrotus pulcherrimus | reverse complement strand
GTTTGTATGCAGAAGGACAAGGCAGAATGATTGAAAAACATGCGTTGATTGGCCAGCAGGTAAATCTGATCTGCCCATTAAACTCGACTGAAGATCTTACTTGGCATTATAATGTTTATGCAGATCAATTCCTTGCTGTCTACACCTGCCAGTATAATCAGAATGGTCAGTGCACACCTACCGATGGAGGATTGACTTTACAGGTTTATACTCTCTCCATATTTCAAGGAAGGCGAAGTAACGATACATCACAGTTTTCACTAACACTATTCAATGAAGTGGAGCATACTATCAAATGTAGGTTAGGGAACGTGTTAATGCGAACATTCAGGATTAAACCGATTAATACAAATACACATATAAAAAAAACACTTGAATCCAATTGTTTTGTAACATCCCCACGTAGTGATAAAAATGAAGTCGGCAATTTGACATTTTCATGTGAAGTAAACTCAGGTGAACTCGATGTCAGTTTGACATTGGAAGGAATTGTACTTAATGTTTCTGATGATTTCCCCCAGTCTTCTCAAAGTTATAAAGCTAAAACTTTCTACTTTGACGATTTCAACAACGTTCTTAACGCTTCCTGCAAGGCATATTTTCCGGATATTAATATAACGCGATCTTGCACCTTCCCAAATATCATAAAAGCGCAATACATTGTTGAAGGAAATGACATCATCGTTGAATGCGATGATGAATCGTATGTCGATCACTGGCGTTTCTACGGTTCAGATGGAACAGAAGAAGAGTTTAAGAATCGTTTATGGGTGCGAGAGGGAGGGCGATCACTGCTGATACAGGATATATCTGAACGAGATGTCGGGAAAGTGGTGATGTGTCAAACCAAAGGAGATGTAAACCAAAACAATAAAGGTACCATTGGTTTCACCATAATCTCGAAACTTACTGCAAACAATACTAACTCAGTTTCTGACGATCTAGCACCCGTTAGTAGTGCCGATGATTATTACTTGGTTTTAACATTATTGTTTCTTGTTCTGTGGCTAATCACCAATGCAGTGTGTGNATCTACTTTGACGATTTCAACAACGTTCTTAACGCTTCCTGCAAGGCATATTTTCCGGATATTAATATAACGCGATCTTGCACCTTCCCAAATATCATAAAAGCGCAATACATTGTTAAAGGAAATTACATCATAATCGAATATGAAGATGAATCGGATGTCGATCACTGACATTTCTACAGGTCAGATGGCAGAAAAGAAGACTTGAAGAATCGTTTATGGGTTCGAGAGGACAATCTCCGAGAGGAGAATCTCTGCTAATAACGGGTATATCTGAACAAGTTGTCGGGTAAGTGGTGGTGTGTCGAACCAAAGGAGATGACAACCAGACCAACAAAATAATGTCTGATTGGGTTAACCGTAATTCTCAAGAATTTTCGGAGACAACAATAAATTGAATTCTGAAGATCAAACACCAACTCCCAGTGCCCATAATGCTTTACTTGGTGTTGATATTATTATTTCTTGTTCTGTGGATAATCACCAATGCAGTGTGTGGAATCTGGTTGGGGTATAGACTCGGAAGGTCACATGAAGTATCCACCATTCCTAGAACAATAGACGATGAACAAACCCCACTGGCACCCGAGTATGCCACCTTCATCCTTAGTACGGGTGGAGGAAACGATCTTGATATTCAAGGATCTTCCTCGGGGGATTTGGGTTTAACTGGTGAGGAACCCGAAGGCGAGAGAAAGAAATCATCGAGGAAAGAATCAAACGCACACTACATGGATTTAACGTTGTTATTTCTCACCCTGTGGCTAATCACCAATGCAGTGTGTGGAATCTGGTTGGGGTATAGACTCAGAAGGTCACATGAAGTATCCACCATTCCTAGAACAATAGACGATGAACAAACCCAAACGACACCAGAGTACGCCACGGTCATCCTCAAATCGGATGGAAGAAACGATCTTGATACAGAGGAATCTGCAATCTCTCATTTACTGCTTTCCATGTATTTTATACATTGTGGAACATTCCTTCGTATAATCATAGTAATAATCGTGCTGCATGTCTTTATTTATTTTTTTTGTCGGGAATTCGCTTGGGGTTCAGTCTTGGTTGTATACAGAAGGACACGACAGAATGATTAACAAATATGCATTGATGATCAGGATAAAATTTGACTTGTCAATAGAACTCAACTGAAGATGTTACTTGGTTGTATTACGTTGGACGAAATGTTCGGACTCCATGAAACCTTCCAAATTCAGATCGTATACGCCATCTACGAAAGGGTGTATGCCCAAGATCAAAGTATAAGGCGTGTGTTACACATGAGCGTATACGACTGTGCACGCCATTTACACGAGTGCTTTCCATATAAATAGCTCGCTTCATTCTCAAAGTCATTTGCAGTCAAATGTAGATTACTGAACAAATGTACCTACATTATACTGCGCTTCTTATATTTTGAGGTATATAGATATCCAAGGAGCTATTAAAGGAGTCACACCAAGAAGCAAAAGTGTTTTGAAATGATGCAAAATTCATAGCATTGCGAAGGGAAAGCCTTACAGATCAATTACAACAATTTTACTCTTCAAAATATGTTTTGGGCCCGCAGAAATCAACTTTCAAAAATGTTAGTTTTGAGATCCAGATTTACTGCCTATATTCGTATTTTTTCGTATTTTGTCGTAGTTCTTCGTGTGACGTCACACCCTGGACACGGCTCTTAAAAAAGAGCTGCTAGCTTCCGCTTGGTCTGCAGCTAGACGGACTAAGCGGAAGCTAGCAGCCGGTACCGAGCTGTTTGTCCAGGGTGTGACCTCACTATTCAGAGCTCGCTACGCTNTAGTATCGAAAATAATATCGCTAGTGATATTCGTTTGTCTCGCAATGTGGTCAATAAGGAATCAAAAAGAAACACGGTCTATAATTCGATCGATAATTGGAACAATAACGCACAATCCCATGGCGATCATGTTCGGGTTAATTAATAAGTGATTGTAATGTTTGCGAGTTCGTTATATATCCATGACGTAAGAGACCATATGCATGAGGAGAACACCACTGGAGTAAGCACTAAACTAGTATCGAACCCGAGACCTCTCGTCTTAGAGTCAAGAGCCTTCCTCAATATACCACCGTCCTCCAATGGATCTCAATGCTTATTAAAAAATCAATCATAAAACGGCCATGTTGCTCCTAGAAATCGTGACTGATTTCCATGTAGCTTAAGTTTTTATGATGTCTGTTTGTCCTTCCCACATGAGCAGATGGCCATGTTCATCTGTTGGTCAATCAGGTGGATTCGGAGGTAGCTATGGTGGCCATCTGAGCCCGGAGTTTCCTTGAACAGTAATGGTAAGACCCCACAGTAACGGAGGCTCTTTGGTTGAAAGTGTGCAGCTTGCCCGAGCTTTTCTTACGTGATACCCGCTTGTTCTCTGCTCCATTAATCACTTCAAAGATTGGAGCCCTTCAAAGATCCCGTTAAGGTTAAGTATCTGCTTTGCCCCTCCCCTCTCCCAACACCCTCTTTAGATCTTGTTCGCGCTTGCAGCTTACCATAGAAAATAACTGTCAATAATACTTCTCTCAGTACTCAGTGTCTCTAAATCTATAGACAACTTTTACTTTCTGTTTCGCATTTACTACAGAGAATGGGTTTCGACATGATTGATAGTTGTAAAATTATTTGTCGGGTATCAGAACAAAAGAACAAGGATATCACACGAAAGTGGATGACAATCAGTATGGAAAAAATCACATCTTTTAATATAAAATAATCCACTCAGAAAGAGTATAGCAGTGCTTTGAAAGATTAGGAGAACTTATATTTCCCAAATCCTATTTTATGAAACTGTCACCGTTGCGTGATGATAGATACGTTTTTAAATAACTTTTAATTTTACCAAAAAAAAGTATGGCTTCAGACTTTCTTATAGAAACCTTTCTGTCGGTACAAAGATGTCAAAATCAATTTTAATCTCTGATACATGCTTAAATTCTTCAAAGTTAAATTTGTGTATTATTTTAATTTTCCCCTTAATTGGATGGTCATGGAGCACTGGCTCGATTTTAACGAGCTGGAAAAAGGGAGAGACAACTTCCTTAGAATTCCTCATTTAGGCTGAAAGATCTTGACTTCTTTGGTAGCATGACTGTACGGGATGTGATGGGGGAATCTTGCCCTGTTTCCTCAGTATATGTTGCTCTTGCATAAACAAGACCAGGGGGTGTTTCATCAGCTAAAATTGATTTCGATTTAAGAATCAAAGCATGATAAAAAAAACTCAACGACACCATAATTCATAATTCTTCTACTTCGGGCCTCAACAGTGACTATATAAAGTGGTGCGGCATTGGTTCGATCATTATTCACAGCTCTGCAGTAAACCTGTACAGATACTGAAATAACATCTGACTCAAGTACATCATCTTCATTTTATTCCTGGCTGTGAATCCTGTATATTAGATCTGATAACTACTGTTTGGGATCCAGTCTTGGTTGTATGCAGAAGGACAAGTCAGAATGACTGAAAAACATGCTTTGATGGCCAGCGAGTAAATCTGACATGTTATTCAAACTCAACTGAAGATTTTACTTGGTATTATGATATTGGACAANGTCCATATGTAATTTGTTCTAATTATCAGTTTTTAGTAAATTTTCTTTGTGTAGCTCCTTTAACAATGTAGGCTCGAATGTGTGTTTGTAATCGGTTTATAAACTACTTGAGAACTGGATTTATTGTTCTCCTAGCTTGATCAGCACTGATCAACGGTATACGCGGAAACAGTGTTTATTCTACGTATCGGAATCTTTGACCAGAACTTTGCACTAAACATATGAAAAAGCACAATCATCCTGATATGTGTGAATAAAGAAGTTAGGGTGATCATTGTTAATGTTTGTTAAATTCTAAAGGACATGGCGACGATTCCACTGCTTCTAATACTAATTCATACTTTACTCCCGATGTTGCAAGGCGAAGTTATAAATATAATGACAATCGATGAGCGCGTGAATATAACGTGTCTACCAAACTCTTCCATGAGATTTACTTGGTCAATTACAAGTCAAGATTACAAGTATCTTGTCTTTGAATGCGATGGTACGGAGAACGGTCAATGTGAGCACAATTTACTGCTCCCTGTTTTTGATTTTACAGCGTTTTGGAATGGAAATATTTCTGTAATCTCCTTTTTACAACCGAAGACATCCGTGGAAGCGTATAGTTGCGAACAATCGGGAGATGAGCTACGGACCTACAGTGTTACATTTCTGAATCCAGATTATATTACAGATCCAGTGTGTAACGTGGCAGCAAATAGTAAAGATGGAGACTTGCAAGTTACATTGTCATGTGAAACCACTTTCTCACAAGGGGAGATATTGGATGCCGATTTTAGAATAGAAGGAACTGATGGGAAAGCAAGTTCAACAAAACCGTTGTTTTCTCCTTATATCATATAGAATCTTGATTACGACACTTTCCTGAATATTACAAATGCTTTGTGTAAATTATCTGTTTCTGGTACACGAACAACTTTAAATCGATCATGCCAGTACCCCAAAGCAGTTAACATCGTACAGACGATCGAAGGGAATGATATCGCAATCAGGTACGATGTTGAATCAAACTCCGAGGTAACTTGGATTGTCTATGATTCAGATGGAAGTGAAATAGACATAAAGAATACATCATGGACTCGAGATGGAGGAAGATCACTCCTGATACGTGAAATACCTTCCAATGACCTTGAAAACAAGGTGGTGGAATGTAGGACTTATAGGGATGGCAGCAAATCCATGATTGGGTATACAACGATTAGTACCTTAGTCAATGAGAACACGAATGACAAAGCACCATTGATTCCTACTACAGGGTCAAATGATGGTATATTTTCGTATCAGCATTGCTTTTTCTCACACTGTGGCTGATAACTGCAACTTTGGAGTTTGGTTGGGGTATTCCTAGAACATCGGACGATGAACAAACCCAAACGACATCAAAGTACACCACCGTAATCTTTAGTACGAGAGGAAGAAAAGATCTTGATACAGAGGAATCTGCCTTTTCTCATTTACTACTTGCCATTTTTTAAAATAAATTCTGGAACAGTCCATTAGCGTAGCATGACTCTACTTATTTTCGTTGTACATTTTCTTTCTTAAATTTCCCGGGGGTGGGCGATTCCCCTAAATATTATGTGAGGATGTGTGGTCCCCCTCTGATGTCCGCTCTTGTAGATCGGTTAATTAGTAACTTAAAGGGTTTCAACATTAATGGTCTTGCTAAATATATTACTCATTGCGGATATAGTATCGAAAATAATATCGCTAGTGATATTCGTTTGTCTCGCAATGTGGTCAATAAGGAATCTAAAAGAAACGCGGTCTATAATTCGATCGATAATTGGAACAATAACGCACAATCCCATGGCAATTATGTTCGGGTTAATTAATAAGTGATTGTAATGTTTGCGAGTTTCGTTATATCCATGACGTAAGAGACCATGTGCGGAGAACACCACTGGTGTAAGCACTAAACTAGTATCGAACCCGAGACCTCTCGTCTTAGAGTCAAGAGCCTTCATCAATATACCACGGTCCTCCAATGGATCTCAATGCTTATTAAAAATCAATCATAAAACGGCCATGTTGCTCCTAGAAATCGTGACTGATTTCTATGTAGCTTAAGGTTTTATAATGTCTGTTCGTCCTTCCCACATGAGCAGATGGCCATGTTCATCAGTTGGTCAATCAGGTGGATTCGGAGGTAGCTATGGTGGCCATCTGAGCCCGGAGTTTCCTTGAACAGTAATGGTAAAACCCCACAGTAACGGAGGCTCTTTGGTTGAAAGTGTGCAGCTTGTTCTCTGCTCCATTAATCACTTCAAAGATTGGAGCCCTTCAAAGATCCCGTTCAGGTTAAGTATCTGCTTTGCCCCTCCCCTCTCCCGACACCCTCTTTAGATCTTGTTTGCGCTTGCAGCTCACCATAGAAAATAACTGTCAATAATACTTCTCTCAGTACTCAGTGTCTCTGATTCTATAGACAACTTTTACTTTCTGTTTCGCATTTACTAGAGAATGGGTTTCGACATGATTGATAGTTGTAAAAGTATTTGTCGGGTATCAGAACAAAAGAACAAAGATATCACACGAAAGCGGATGACCCGAATCAGTAGGAAAAAAATCACATCTTTTAATATAAAATAATCCACTCAGAAAGAGTATAGCAGTGCTTTGAAAGATTAGGAGAACGTATATTTCCCAAATCCTATTTTATGAAACTGTCACCGTTGGGTGATGATAGATACGTTTTTAAATAACTTTTAATTTTACAAAAAAAGAATGGCTTCAGACTTTCCTGTAGAAACCTTTCTGTCGGTACAAACATGTCAAAATCAATTTTAATCTCTGATACATGCTTAAATTCTTCAAAGTTGAATTTGTGTATTATTTTAATTTTCCCCTTAATTGGATGGTCATGGAGAGTGAAAGGCACTGGCTCGATTTTAACGAGCTGGAAAAAAGGGAGAGACAACTACCTCAGAATTCCTCATTTAGGCTGAAAGATCTTGACTTCTTTGGTAGCATGACTGTACGGGATCTGATGGGCGGAATCTTGCCCTGTTTCCTCAGGATATGTTGCTCTTGCATAAACAAGACCAGGGGGTGTTTCATCAGCTAAAATTGATTTCGATTTAAGAATCAAAGCATGATGAAAAAACTCAACGACACCATGATTCTTAATTCTTCTACTTCAGGCCTCAACAGTGACTATATAAAGTGGTGCGGCATTGGTTCGATCATCATTCACAGCTTTGCAGTATACCTGTACAAATACTGAAATAACATCTGACTCAAGGTACATCATCTTCATTTTATTCCTGGCTGTGAATCCTGTATATTAGATCTGAGAATCATGACTAATATTTCATTTCATTCCTTTCTATACCTACTGTTTGGGATCCAGTCTTGGTTGTATGCAGAAGGACAAGTCAGAATGACTGAAAAACATGCTTTGATGGCCAGCGAGTAAATCTGACATGTTATTCAAACTCAACTGAAGATTTTACTTGGTATTATGATATTGGACAAGGCTTCTACCCAGTCAGTATTATACACCTGTCAGAATGATCGATGTCAATTGACTGGTGCTGATACTAGTGTGGCCGTCATTGTCATGAATTTGATTATATTGAAGCGACCCAAACAAATGACACTTCCATTCTTTCATTAACACCATCCGGTGAAGAGGAGCATGATTTTATGTGTATAGAGGGGAATGTCATTCCGCAGGAATATTTGGTAAAATCAATTGACCCATCTAATATCGTACCCAACTGCATTGTAACATTTCCCAGTAATGATATTAATGGAGTCGGCAGTCTAAGATTATCATGTGAAGTAAACTCAGGTGGACTCGTTGTTAATTTTACATTGGAAGGAATTGGACTAAATGTTCCTGATGATACCCCCAGGTCATTTCAAGGTATCATAGCTAAAACTCTCTACTTTGACGATTTCAACAACGTTCATAATGCTTCCTGCAAGGCATATTATCCGGATATTAATATGACGCGATCTTGCAACTACCCAAATATCATAAAAGCGCAATACTTTGTTAAAGGAAATGACATCATTGACGAATGCGACGATGAATCGGATGATGATCACTGGGTTTTCTACATTTCAGATAGAAGAGAAGAAAATATAAGGGATCGCTCATGGATTCGAGAGGGTGGTCGATCACTGCTGATACGGAATGTATCTGAACGAGATGTCGGGAAAGTGGTGGTGTGTGGAATCAAAGGAGATGACAACCAGACCAACAAAGGTAAGACTGGCTTTATCATAATCTCGAAACTTACTGGAGACAACGATGCATGTAATTCTGAAGAACCAGCATCCATAGCTAGTGCCCATAATGCTTACTTTGTTTTAGCAATATTATTTATTGTTCTGTGGCTAATCACCAATGCAGTGTGTGGAGTCTGGTTGTGGTACAGACTCAGAAGGTCTCATGAGGTATTCACCATTCCTAGAACATCGGACGATGAACAAATCCAAACGACACCAGAGTACGCCACGGTCATCCTCAGTACGAATGGAAGAAACGACCTTGATACAAAGGAATCTGCCATTTCTAATTTACTACTTACCACATGTTTTATATATATCTTTTTACGATCCAATGCACAATCGTGATCATCATTGTATTGCATGTCTTACATGTTTTTCTTTTTTCCCTTTTTCATTTCTCGAATTTTCCACAGGGTTGTGCGATTCCTTTGGGAATTTGATGTGGGGAATTGTAGATTTGCTAATAAGTTACTAAAACCAGTCAAAATGTATGTGTTGGTCTTGAATGGTTCACGTATTCGGGATAGGCCTGAAACACTATGTTGGTCCATTCATTACTCCAGATAGAGGTCGATATTTACGTCATCATTAGACTAATAATCATGGTAGTAATCGTGAAGCATGTCTTTGCTTAATTATCGTTTGTATTTTTTTCTTTTGACTTTCTCTAATTTCCCCGGGGTGTACGATTCTCCTAAAAACTGTAAGTTAGGACCCCCGCCAACCTGGTCAATAATTAAGTTAAAAGGATCAACATTTATCTTGTGGTCTTGATTTTTCCAAGACCATGCAAAGTACTAACTCTCCATTATTAAAGATGCAAAATATTACGGAGCAACGACAGTGTCAGGGTTCCCGACGGTTTGATTGATCTGTTCGTCAAACTTTTGGGAAACACCTTCTCTAGCCCTCCCGATGTGCTTACCGCTTAAAAACGGATCTCATGAATTTAGTCAAATTAAGAAAGAGTGCCCGCCCTCTGTTGGTGCAAATAATTTAATAATGCTTCTTCTTCGTGCCTCAACAGTGATTATATGAAGTGGTGCTACATTGCTTTATTCATCATTTACAGAGGTGCGGTATACATGTATATAGATGTAGAGATACTGTAGTTATATCTGACTCATGTTTCATCATCTTCAATGAATCTCTGACTGTGAATCACGTATATCAGATCTGAGAATGATGGCTAATATTGTTTGGGATCAGTTGTGGTTGTATGCAGAAGTACAAGGCGGAATGATTGGAAAACATGCGTTGATTGGCCAGCAAGTAAATCTGACGTGTTATTTGAACGCGACTGAAAATGCTTCTTGGTTGTACAATATTGGACAAAGTTTTTCTACTATCTACACCTGTGTGAATGGTAAATGTAAGTTACCTGCTGATGAAGAATTTGTGGAATTTTTTTCTCGAAATTTCGATCATATTGAAGTAACCCAGAGAAATGAGACTTCGATTTTTTCATTAACACCATCCAATGAAAAGCAATATGATTTAAATTGTAAGTTGGAAAATTATATTCTCTAAGAATATTCGGTAAAATCAATTGGCCCACGGAATATCGTACCCTACTGCACTGTTACACCACCGAGTAGAGATGAAAATGGAGTCGGCAGTACTACTTTATCATGTGGGGTAAACTCGGGTAAACTCGATGTTAGTTTGACATTGGAAGGATTTGGACTAGATATTCCTGATGATTCCACCGGGTCATCTAAAATGATCAGTGCTATAGTAAGACTCTCTACTTTGACGATTTCAACAATGTGTATAACGTTTCCTGCACTGCTTTTTTTCCGGCTATTGGTATAACACGATCTTGCACCTACCCAAATATCGTAGAAACGCAATACATTGTTGAAGGAAATGACATCATTATCGAATGCAACAGAGGATCGGATGTCGTATACCGGCGTTTATACGGTTTAGATGGAAGAGAAGGAGTTATGGAGGGTCGTTCATTGATTCGAGAAGGAGGGCGATCACTGCTGATAGGATATATCTGAACGAGATGTCGGAAAAGTGTTGGTGTGTCGAACCACAGGAGATGACAACCATGTCTTTAAGCATTCTGGATTATTGCAGCCTATAATGATGATATTAAACCTGTTGCATTTACTTAATTTATTTGCTATTGTACTTTTGTAATTTTTTTCATTTTCTCAAATTTCCACGGGAGTGGAACGTTTTATGTGGGGACGAGCCCCC
>BEXV01003892.1:11789-32636 GCA_003118195.1 Hemicentrotus pulcherrimus | reverse complement strand
TCAAACTAAAATGGTGAAAAACGATCCCAAATTGAAAATTGAAAAATCGTTCAGACACCCTACCTATAATGGCAATGTCTGACAGTTATTGAGTTACGACATTAAACAGTCGGTAGATCTAGAGATCTATACTGTGTAGAAACAGAAAAAAGAAAACAATTAGGGGGTCTACAAACAAAAAATATACTTTGTCCTCAACATTAATTATATTATTTTGTTACAAAAATGCTTTAACGGATACAGGAAGACCTCTACATGTAGATTGCCGTTTTCATTGATTTAGACTGTCCAGCTACTAAAGCTCAGCTTATATTAAGACTATATTACCGGTGTTTATTTCCTATTCTGCTTCTTCTTCACAGATTCATTCTAAAGGGAAAGTGAGACAAAAAATAAAAAAAAAATAGGTAAACCTGACTCTCCTTCGATGGATCCTGAAGCAAGGATTCTCTTATGAAGTTATCAAGGCGGTCGCAGAATCAGTGGGGGAAAAAAAAATACCCGGAAATATACTGTATAGATTCCTTTAAAGATCTCCAAAAGAGTCCAAAGATATTCAGAACAAAAATAAAGAAGTAAAGTAAAGTCTATCTGACAATTGTTGATAGTAACTTAAATTGGAAGTTCTACGTGAAGTATATCGGAACAAGTCTCTTTGAATATTGGTTTGAAAGGATACATCATTTAGTTTTTGGAGGAGGACATACCGGTAATCCTAATCATAGACATGACTACCACATGGAAAAGCTGGCGTTCTAGCTTCCAAGGCTAGAATGTATTACAATAAACGTACAAAACAATTAGCGATCAGACGATATTAACAACCAAATAAACGTACCAATCGACTACAACTTCTAAACTTAAAAAGTGGTAAGTACATGTAGGTCTACTAAATCTTTCTTTAAATTAAGAAAATCAAAAAAAGTAACAACATCAAAACAAACAAATGCTCAGCATCTAACACTGTCCTTACCAAATGTTATCAATCAAACCATTAGGTACATGTAACTGACATGGTATGGGAACGTATCATAATTTTACATATTTGTTGATTCCTTCAAATTGCCATGCATGGATGTAAGTTGTTTGATGATGAATTCATTTGTAGGTTCCAAAAAATTCCTGTTAACTTATGTACTAGTAAATCTGGTTCTGTTGTTTTCACTCGTAGTTTTCCAAAAAGAGTATATTTACATGTACAAGTATGTTCACCAGATTTTTAAATATGAATTTTCCCCCGAAATGTAATTTCCTGTCATGCTTACTGTTTCTAGTGCAAAGATATTTGACAGTTCCATTAAAATTTACTTTGTCCAGGAGCTGTCCCAAAGGAACAGATAGAATTCAAACCTCACGAGCCTACCTACTTACAGTGTGAGGATGAAAAGATGCCTGTACGTGTGCGCCCCTCCCCAGTGACCTACCATGGGCACACCACCACCACCACTACCACCACCACCAGAATGATACCCCGTCCCCCAGCCAGCTACTCAAGTAGCTCCTCCTTACGTCGACACATCACACCCCGAGCAACCCAACATGCCGTCGACACATCCTCATACAGCAGCAAGCCGACCAGTTTGTACTCAAGCCGTTACGGTTCGCCATCCACTACCACACGCGATGCCTACCGCCCTCACCGCCCTGAGATCAGCCGGCGCACCACCAACCCTATCACCGCCACATATGAGCCAAAGACCTACAGTGATGCCTACAGTACTAAATATGCCTCAAGGTCGCTACGAACAGAGCAGCATAGCCCTAGTGTGTCTTTAATTTCTCGGGACCTGCTAAGGCTTCCGCTTATGGACGATTCACCGTCCAGGACGTATAAGAGTTCAAATTTTGGGAGTGTGCCGGATAACCTTTATAAATCTTCCATTGAGGATTTACAGGCAAGGCGTCCAAGGGATAGCTCAGAGAGCAGGACTTCATCAGCCAATCATGTGGAGGACTACAGGGATACTTACAGTCGGACAGAAAAGACATATCGACCCTCGCTGCCTAATAGAGGGTCCAGCTATTCAACCCTCAAAAGAACTCCAAGTATTGTCAAATTGACAAGTAGAAGATCAAGTGTGGGGGATTATTCTTCAAGAAGTACAGCGGGAGAGGTAAGATTTTTAAGAAAATAATATGTGGACAATTATTTTGTATTTTGATATGTACCAGTTTCATCTAAGAATACGCTGTCTGTTGAGAGTTTAGGGTAGTAGTGTGAATTACGTTTTTTATAATGATTTTATGGAATTGATTTTAATTGTCATTTATCCAAAATTAATGACTGCATGCAAGGAGCTACTTGTACGCAGATGACATACTGTACATGTGCATAAACAACAATGAACAGTTGTATTACTGTATACAATTTTGAGCAACAGATTTATAATTATGTCATTAAAATCAAGATGAAATCATTTTCAGGATACCACCAGGGCATTTGTATAATGTATATTACCGGTATGTTAAATGATACAAGTTCTGACTCTTTAGGCAGATGAAATGAAGATGATTTAATTCCTTACATCATGTGCTGACTCAATGTTTCTTGCACTTTTATACTTTTCTCATGTTGTGTTGTAAGAGCAATGAGCATCATATTTTTCCTGATTTTCTTCTTACAGTATGGTCTCAATACTATCAAAGGAGCTGGCAAGAGAGGGCTGAAAAATATAGGAAACACGGTAAGAATGGCACATCTTCAATTTTGAGTGATGTAAAGGACATGTACAGGGCCTATGTGAAAGATTTTCCAGGTTCCTTACATTTACAGTTACTTTAAAGCCCTTCTAAAGTTTTGGGAGCCCCCCCCAAATTTGATGGTAAAATTTCACTTAAATTGTAGCATAATGTGAAAAAGGATGTCATTTAAGACACATTTCTGCGAGGAATTTCAAAACAAATCTATTTTTCTTCATGTCCTTTTGTCTTGTTTATAGTGTTATATGAACACTATTATTTCCTGAGTTATTCAAGTATTGTTTTCAGGTAGACACTCTTCATGCAGCTCTCTCACATAAACTTCAATAACATGAAATAACAATACACAAGACATTAACCCGTAACTGTTCATAGCAAAGCATCTTAATTCATAAGTAATTATGTATAATTTCTTTATTCTTCTTCATGTTCTTTTTGTCTTGTTTATAGTGTTATATGAACACCATTATCCAGTGTCTGTCTTCCATTCCTGAGTTATTCAAGTATTGTCTTCAGCTGGACAACCTAATGCACAAAGACCATGTAAACAGCAATAGCTACCACTCTGGAAAACTCTTTCAAGGTACAGTATTAAAACACTTCTATCTTCATGCAAACTTCAAGGAATTATATACTCAGAAGTTAAATTTCATGCATCAAAGTGTACCCTTTTTCTTCTGATGTGAAATGACTTGACTTGACTATTTTTGGACAGATCATTGCATCATTTTAATCATATTATTTTGTGTTCATTTATTTATTTCCACATCAAGATAAAAACAACACTATATCTCCAATCACCAAAATAAACAAATATAATAAGATATCTAAAGCTGAAGGACTATGACAATCATTCAAATGGCTTGTTAAAAATGATCCTTACAATCATCCACTTATGCCCAGAATGTTAACAAAGATGTCAACAGCAATATGTAGATCAACCATTCTGAAAAAGTCCTTCAAAGTACAGTTTAGACTCTTAACTCGATTTTTATGTAATCTTTAAAAAATCTGATTTATTGAAGTTAGATATCCTGAAATTTATTCTCAGAATGTATACATTGATTTGAACTTCTTAGTTCTATTCTGGAATGGCTTTTAAAGAGTACCGGTATAGTATTGCTTAGTTCTTTAATCGCACTTGTAAAAAATGTAATACAAGCCCCATGTTTTAGATATACATGTACAAATCGAGAAATTAGATATCCAAAGATTATAAATGTAAGTTTTTAATACACAAAGGTGTCTGCCAATGAATTTAAAACATTATTTCAGCAGAAATGTGGAAGAATTAAGAGTTGAAATAATGAAGATAACTAGTAAACATAACTGATAAAAGCATGAAGTTGACATTACATTGTACTAAACTATTTGCAGTCAGAAATAGAGGATTTGACTTAATCTTTCCTTTTACCATACAGAGTTTGCAGAGACACTCAAGAAATTATGGGACCGTGACTCCACAGTCTGCTCTTTATCTCCGCACAACCTGAAGCGTCAAATTGGCAACATGCTCAGTCATGAGTTTCGTGGTTACAGGTATGTCATAACTCTAGATATCCATAACCTTTGCTATGCTGTAAACTTAAAAAAGTTGATCAGTTGAATTGTTCAGTGCAGAGTAATGTAGCAAACTAATGATGAAAACTGGTATTTATTAATTTTTTTTAAATTTCTGTTTTGTGTGTGTGTGGGTTTTCTTTGTTCTTGTAGAATTGTACTTGTATTCCTTTTAGAAAGTTTCATTAAGACCCAGTCATTGGCAATTGGCAACATACCCTTTAATAAATCTATGTTATTTTGATTCTTCATGTTGACTAATGGTGTGAGTCCTCTGTATAATGATTGTTACCCTACGTACGAATGACTATATTGATAGCAAAATGTACCTATTTCGGCACATCCAAACCAACATTGGATAACAAAATTATACTAAATGCTAACAAGCGAAGGAAAATACTGATCTTTCCTGGTTGAGTATCTATTCCAGTATGTCCACTCTTTCCAACTCCACATCATGGAACTTTGTAAATTAATTATGTTTTTCCTCTTTTTCAAATTTCTGTAGGCAACACGACGCAGCTGAGTTTTTGTTGAGTCTACTTGCCGAGCTGAGCGAAGATGTGAATCAAGTCAAGAATCCCCCCAGGCTAGGCGCCATGCCAGAGAACTTAAAGTGAGTAACAGACGACAGGGGAAACCATTGGTATTATACTAGGGGGTGTTTCACAAAGATCCTTCGTTGAACTTATCTCTAAGTTGGACTTAACAATCATGGAAAGCCGTTAGCATCTATGAAAATATTTTGTAAAAGTTATTTGAAATGGCATTAAATGTTGATTCAAATCATTCATATTTTTAATTATCAAGGAGATTTCATGTTCTTGATGTGGAATTTATAAAAGTTTAAAATATTTTCACTTTTGAATATATCTTATTTGAAGGCTACAAATGGCTCTCCATAACTTTTACGTCCAACTTAGAGTTAAGTTTGACTTCAGATCTTTGTGAAACACCCCTGGACTCTACAAGGATAAACTTCATTGTATTAATAATTATGTATGTCACTGTTTCCTACAGTGCTTTACCAGTTACAACATAAGAACAACCATAGTGCTTACAATATTGAGTTCTTTTACAGTAGTTTGAATGATGCAGTCACATGATCATGTTACTACCTTGTGCCTCAGTCACTTTTTGATGATGGCCAGAACAGACTCAACTTTGAGTGCTGGGGGGTGTTTCACAAAGATCTTAAGTTGAACTTATTTCTAAGTTGGACTTAAAAATTATGGCAAGCCGTTAGCATCTATGAAACCATTTTGTAAAAGTTATTTTAAAAGGCATAAAATGTTGATTCAAATCTTCCATATTTTCTATTATCAAGGAGATTTCATGTTCTTGATGTGGAATTTATAAAAAGTCTAAAATATTTTAGTTTTCACTTCTGAATATATTTTATTTTAAGGCTACAGATGGCTCTCCATAATATTTAAGTCCAACTTAGAGTTAAGTTCTACTTAGGATCTTTGTGAAACACCCCCCAGGTCTGATTGTTTCGTTGCATACCCTTTCCCTTCTGGTGACAGGATCTTATAATGTTAATGCTACAGAAAAATATTAAATATCAGTGACTTAAATTTGTATGCTCCTATCTTTGGTGTGATTAATTGCATTCCAACAATCAGGCCTAAACTAAAAAAAATGTTTTATTACCCTTTAGGTGCCTAAACATGGGTCGCTCGATCGGAAATTCTTTTTTTTTTATAACTTAAAAAAAAATTCCCTCTATGGTCTGATATTGTTCAGTTTTGAATGCTTTAATACATTTTTTTTCTCAAAAAAACAGTTAAAAAAAAAAAAAGCCTACCATAGATTCCAAGATTTTTGGGTCACTTGCAAAGGGCAATACAACATCTTTTTTTTAGGCCTCATCATCATCATCATAATCATCCAAAGATGCATCATTTATCATTAGGTTTATACAATTTTATTTCTGAATCCCTTAGTCCCGTTGATCTTGCCAATCTCATGTGGCGGCGCCAGCAGCAGTTGACCCAATCCATCATCTTTGACCTCTTCAATGGCCTCACACGCAGCACACTACGATGTTCTACCTGCGATTACGTTTCAGTGACCTTTGAACTATTCTATGACCTTTCAGTGCCTATACCTACGGTAAGTAATATCTTTCTAGACAAATTATTTTGGTGTCAGAGGAGTAATAGCTCTCTAAAACTTGAAATCTAAAGGTTTGAAAATCGGAAACTAGCTAATGACCTGACAACATCATCTTATGGAGTACGCATATTCACAATAATTTAGCATTAAATAAGCATGGATCATGGCCTCAGCTATATAATGTAGGCGAGCCAATTGGGTCCATATGTCATGTCGTCACCATGGCTCTGGGAAATGTGACCCATAATTTGAAGGTGAGCAGAAATTATGGTTTAAATTTGCTTTTGTGCACTACTGAAAGGAAAACATTTGAATCCCTTTATATTTGTATTATAATTTTTTATCTTTCCATTGTGTATTTTCATCAGATAAGATCTTTAATGCTTAGGATATAGCCTTAATTCCCACTCGAGCCATCATGGTTGAATATTGAATGAATCTTTCATCATCCATTGACCCTCATGTGGACTCACATATTCTTCGTTGTTTCTCCATACAGGGTTGCAGTAACCTTGCAGATGCCTTAGAGCTATACACCAAACCAGAAACATTAACAGGAGACAATATATTTGTAAGTTTAATCTTTTCATTTGTTTTGTTATTGTTATATTCAAGCCTGTGTTGTATGATATATTAAGAAGTAGCCTGTAAATAATGTTTGCCGGTTTTCTTCAATTTGCAAATCCAGAATTTTCCCTTAACTGCAAAGTAATTTTGGAACCGCAGCGTTTTTTTTAATGAGGTAAATTGCAATACACTTCACATTTTTGTATCTTATAACACAGAGATAAGTGAATATGCGCAGGACCCTTATAGCATACACACTATGAACATGACGGACAAAGAAAGAGGACAAAATATGCAGTTCCTCATTTTACTCTCAACAATTGCTGTGGTAGACGAAGGAACATCCCTTCACTGCTATCATGTAAAAATGTGTAGAACAGGTGAATATGCATGTGACATTGCTTAGGGTAGAATGAGGAAATGTATATTTTGTCCTCTTTCTTTGTCTGTCATGTTCATAGTGACAGCTGTCATTCAGTGACTCGTGAAAGAAAATGCGACATATCTATTTACTGTGTCATATCTGAACAAGCCTTGTTAATGTTAAAAAAATCACCCATTTAATTGATAAACAGTGACAAACATGATTACATATACAAATTATGCATCTTAATGCTAAAATTAGAGATCGTAATCCTTATTCCTAATATGAACCAGAGGGGTGTTTCACAAAGACTAAGTTTGACTTTAAATAAGATTGGACTTAAAACTGTAACAGGCCGTTTATTCCATTGTTTGCTTTCACCATTTACTGTCATTGGTCTCTGAAGAGACGTATAAATCGTGGTCACAAATCTAGAGAATTGACATTTTGTAATAAATCTTTGTTGAAGAAAAAAATATTATCTAAAGATCATAATTGAAGACCAATGGTGAGAGCAACCAGTGGCATGAATGGGCTGTCACAGTTGAGTCAAACTTAAAGTCGATCTTAGTATTAGTGAAACAACCCCCTGATCTATTTGTAGTTTAGCAAGGAAAAAAAAAATGAAACCATCATCCTTTTTAATCACTCAACGAAGCCCTTTTTCCCCCCTCTCATGTTCATTGCCTAACGTTGTGTCTTCCATTGCCTTGTGACTGATCTGCAGAGGTGTGAGAAGTGTAAGACGTTACGATCGGGAACCAAGAAGATGGANGCAAGTAGCTACAAGAAGTGCAGTGGGCCTTTAACAGGGGAATGAAATAATTTGTATCCAGGCACTCCACAATGGAAAGAACATAACTTTCAATTGAGTAAAACTCTATCAAGGAACAGGGGAATAATCAATAAATTAAAAATATCTTTTCCTAAGTTTATTTTGAAAAGTTTGTACTCGACGCTTATCTTGCCTTATCTTAACTATGGCATACTTGCATGGGGGAATTCATTTAATTACCAGTTGGACAAATTATTGATACTTCAAAAACGCGTCATACAAATAATCTGCCACACTAATAGGTTAAGCCACACTAATAGTTTTCTTTTTAGGCTGTTTTATGTTTAGATTAAATTCTAACGAACTTCCTCATGCCATCACGTTGACATTCCAAAAGAATCTACAAATTCATAATCATCCAACCCGACAGTCTTCCTTTTTTCACATACACAAACTGAGAACTTTACTAAAACAATAAACTTTGATTTATACTGTTCCTGTGTACTGGAACTCCTTAGACATTTCGCTCAAACAGCTGCCAAGTTTAATTACTTTTAAATATCACTTGAAACATAAACTTCTACTCCAGTATAAAAATGTTTAAGGTCATCATGATAGAGACCATCGGTATTATCAACACTTGTTGGCTGGCTGCACCACACACCCGTTTTTGTTTGTTTTTGTGTTTGTTTTGTTTGTTGTTTTATATATCATGTAAACAAATGTATTATGTAAAGGGAACCTTAAGTACAAGCATAATGCTTCCAAGGTTTCCTCCTCATTACTGTAGATAATTGTTAGCATCACATGTATTTAATGACTTGCCATTACATCGTTTGAATTACTGTTGTATCAATTGAATATTATGTACATGTTTTGTTACCTTGTATATGCCTTAGTGAACCTAAATAAAAAAAAAAATGGCATATATGGTATGCATACATTTGGTTACATTACCAAAACGACCTACCGTATTGAAATCAGTTGCACTTGCTTCCAAGTAATGATGAACATCAATCTCATCGGCTATTTCGTCTCTTTTACTACAGAATTGAAGCGGTTCTCATCTTCACACTCTGGACTGACGAGGAAAGTCGAGACGCATGTAGATGCTCCTCTCCGCGGCCTTGACCTTAGCAATAACATGTCACAAGATGGTAAGACCTGTCAATGTTAGGCATCCTGGCATAAGTTTTAATGGTTGTAATGACATTTTTGGTTTGCACCCAGTAGATAATAATAATTATAATACACAACATTTATTAGGCGCTTAATTTGGTGTTTCTAAGCGCACCAATGTCCAGAGATGCCAACAAGTACGATTAAAACGTTTTTATCATTTTTGTGTTTCCCTTGGGCTGTCGCTATAGACAGGTTTGACTGTATCAGGTGTGGTGAGCCTTGAAATGACCCAACCATTATTCTAGAGCCCTGGGGGGTGTTTCACAAAGCCTTCTTTCAATGACAAAACAAAGAGTGACAAATTTGCTGATAACCAATCAGAAGCAAGGATTTCAGTAGCTTATAACAAAAACTTATTTGTCACTGATGATGAGTTTTGTGAAAGGGGGCTCTGCTTGATATAACTTTGAACTGTTTTCCTTTCAGCTGATCCTTGCTCGCGCTACCACCTGCAGGCTGTGTGCAATCACTATGGGGGCACTGCTGGAGGTCACTACATAGCGTACTGCAGGCATCCAGACGATGATCAGTGGTACAAGTACGACGATGAGAGGTGAGCACGCAACCAACATGGGTGGTATTCTCGAAAGCGGACTAACTTTAGTCCACGGCTTGACTTTAGTCCACGGCTTAACTTAAGTCCACAGCTTAATCCTCCGACTAACTATGGAATGCCAAGTGTCCATTTGAATATATTTTTGAATGATAAGATATGTCCCTAAATTAGTTGATGCCATATTAAATCCTGTGACAAGTTCAAGTTCAAATGTTTTGATCATGCAAAATTACATCGCATAAAAATCATTTTTCCAGCTGTTTCTTCAATTTTTGTAACATCAATTAATATACNTGCAGAGGTGTGAGAAGTGTAAGACGTTACGATCGGGAACCAAGAAGATGGAGATTGAGAGATGCCCTAAAGTTCTCATTATCCGTAAGTCAAAGTATAGTTTGTGTGTTTTATTTTAAAAAAAAAAAAATTCTTGACTTTGCGAAAAGTTTTTTTTATTTGGGAATTCCTTGTTTTTCAGCCATTTTCCAATTAGTCCAAATCGTTATGTTATTTATGTTTTTAAAAAGTTTGTTTGGCATATCTTGCTACAAGTTTCAGGTACTCATTCCTCCAAAAGGCAATGCCTTCAGGAATTGTTATTGAAGAATGGTTATAACAATCATGTTTCAGGTGATCCAACATTTGCCTTGGGCTTTATTTTTTCAAAGATACAGATGGGTCTAGGTTTGAATTGAATATTTGTTTAGGTTTTAGGTTTAAGGTTAGGGTAAGCTATGAGTTGGTCTAGGGTAAATGCTAGTGATTTTAGTAAGTGTAGGAAATTGTATTGAAGTGATTCTTATCCAGAGCATGTGCCAGACAAGCGAAATAGGCCATTTTCGTAAACCAAATTTATACTTAAGTGCCTTGATACGGATTATTTTATTCACCTGTTACAAATGTATTTCAAAAGTCAGATTGCGAATTGCATTTCAAAAGTCAGATTGCGAATTGCATATATTATGTGTTATTATCTATGCCAAGCCATAATGTTTGTTCTACTTAGCTACAACTAATTTATATGCAATTTGAATTCTTACTATTGAGCGACATTTGTTCTTAAAGCACATCTGCCTTAGTGTACAGGAGGGATTAGACTTGCCTGCAAGGTCACTGGACAGGTGGTTATCTCATCAAATCAGCTCTCAATTAACATAAGAAAAAGAGGATCATGGGGGACCAACGGTCACCGATCAGGCATTGTTTGTTATATAGAGGGAGCGAGTAGCTACAAGTAGTGCAGTGGGCCTTTAAGAGGAGAATGAAATAATTTGTATCCAGGCACTCCACAATGGCATATATGCATACATTTGGTTACATTACGAAAACAACCTATTGAAATCAGTTGCACTTGCTTCCAAGTAATGATGAACATCAATCTCATCGGCTATTTCGTCTCTTTTACTACAGAATTGAAGCGGTTCTCATCGTCACACTCTGGACTGACGAGGAAAGTCGAGACGCATGTAGATGCTCCTCTCCGCGGCCTTGACCTTAGCAATAACATGTCACAAGATGGTAAGACCTGTCAATGTTAGGCATCCTGGCATAAGTTTTAATGGTTGTAATGACATTTTTGGTTAGCACCCAGTAGATAATAATAATTATAATACACAACATTTATTAGGCGCTTAATTTGGTGTTTCTAAGCGCACCAATGTCCAGAGATGCCAACAAGTACGATTAAAACGTTTTTATCATTTTTGTGTTTCCCTTGGGCAGTCGCTATAGACAGGTTTGACTGTATCAGGTGTGGTGAGCCTTGAAATGACCCAACCATTATTCTAGAGCCCTGGGGGGTGTTTCACAAAGCCTTCTTTCAATGACAAAACAAAGAGTGACAAATTTGCTGATAACCAATCAGAAGCAAGGATTTCAGTAGCTTATAACAAAAACTTATTTGTCACTGATGATGAGTTTTGTGAAAGGGGGCTCTGCTTGATATAACTTTGAACTGTTTTCCTTTCAGCTGATCCTTGCTCGCGCTACCACCTGCAGGCTGTGTGCAATCACTATGGGGGCACTGCTGGAGGACACTACATAGCGTACTGCAGGCATCCAGACGATGATCAGTGGTACAAGTACGACGATGAGAGGTGAGCACGCAACCAACATGGGTGGTATTCTCGAAAGCGGACTAACTTTAGTCCACGGCTTGACTTTAGTCCACGGCTTAACTTAAGTCCACAGCTTAATCCTCCGACTAACTATGGAATGCCAAGTGTCCATTTGAATATATTTTTGAATGATAAGATATGTCCCTAAATTAGTTGATGCCATATTAAATCCTGTGACAAGTTCAATTTCAAATGTTTTGATCATGCAAAATTACATCGCATAAAAATCATTTTTCCAGCTGTTTCTTCAATTTTGTAACATCAATTAATATACATGTCTATCAATTTATACAAAATCAGGAATAAATACAACACACAATTAAACATGAGTACAAAATGGTATAGGCTTTGGTATAGAAACATAATAACACAAATTGAAAATGCCTATTAGTATTATCATTAATTTGTATTTTTTTGCTTTTTGCAGAGTCACCCAGCTGAAGGAGTGCAATGTGGTGACAACCAATGCCTATATCCTCTTCTATACCTCAAAGATGAGCCGCAAGGACTCGCGACTCTGAGACCTACCCTTCCAAACCTCGCCATTGGATCAACTTACATGATATAAACATAGTCTCACCTGTATATTATGCATGCATAGTCACACCTGCTCTAGTGACCACCTTTCTGCAAAGACCACATTTTTTGTTTCCCTTGAAATTGGTTTCTCATTGAAGCATGTACTTAAGGAACCTGTCTACAAAGACCACCTGTCAGTGTCTACAAAGACCACTTTTTGTGTTTCCCTTGGGCGGTCGCTATAGACAGGTTTGACTGTATCTAGATGTCCTGTACTGAAGCTCAGCAGCCACCGAGATCAAACGGTATTCACGATGATTGCGTGTTAAGGCATACGGCTGCAGTAACTCTGTTTTCTCACTAAACGATGCATTATCATTTGGCGTCCACCATGCCTGTCTGTTCTGACAAATGGCTCCAGTAGTCAACTCTGAAGATCTGTGTTGATTCAGACCCAACGATATCCAGCCAGCTGGTCTGTTTAGGCATGCAGCTTGAATAACCTTGTTCTTCATTGAAGAGATATCTCAAACTAGATGGTATCTTCCAAAGCGTGCCTTCTTGGACAGACGTACAGGGCTCAAGCAAAATTACTACTCTGAACACCAGCTGATCACCCAAAGCAAGTGATATCGACGGGAAGTTCATCTTCTTAAAACTTGCTCGTTCAGCTTGTGCAAGCCTTGTTCTGAAGCTCCACAACAATCAAACCAAGTGATATTGACCGGAAGTTCATCTTTTAAAAACTCGCTCGTTCAGCTTGTGCAAGCTGTGTGCTGAAGCTCCGCAACACGACCCAACCTTGTCCGATATCTACAAAATAACACCTTTCTGTTTCAGCTGTTCAAACCTTTTGAAAGTTCCTCAAGCCCCTAAGCTGAAGGATACCCACACTTGTAAGACACGGCTTTTTTGCCACCCCCTGCAAGACATGAGAATGGCCCATCCTACATGTACATGGAAGCCCACCAGAGTGGATTCAAGCAAAATTGCTCTCCTTTTGTGTAAATCTCTCTTTTATTTCTGTTTGCTCAATGATAATTTTTTGAAAATGTGATTACCTAGTGCTCCCTTGAGCTATAAAGTACTAAATACTACTAGATCTAATAGTAATGTAGCAAAGACGATGCACTCACCATGCCAGGCCAGCACCCTCGTCTGATAACTGTCCTAGCCATTGGCTGGAGGTTTGACATTGCTGTTCCCAAATGTTACAATCCCAATTTTGTTGTCGTCTGTCAACATATCCACGTCGTGCACATATTCGTCTAATGCGACGGAGACTTGTTTTGCCACCATCCAATAAAAGAAAAAATATTACTTTGCCAGTCCCTCCTCAGATAAATAATTTCCACTATTCTTTCTCACAGCTTGGTATATTTGTATAGTATTCAAAATTTCATTTGCAGATACGGTATTCATAATCTCCTATTCATATTCATGATACAACATACATATTCATGATACAACATACATATTCATGTCCAAATATCTTGTGATGACTACATACTACAAGTCCATGTGAGCTTTTCACAGCCTGACTTATCTTAATTTTGACAAAGAATTGAATTTCCGTCTTCCACACGTGACATTTATTTCCATTATCATGACAATATATACAAGGATAAAAGATAGAATATCACAACAGATAAAAATATCAAAATTACATATAAATTGACATAATAACATTCAAAATATTAACAAAATATGAAAGTATAAACCATAGTACAACATTTATGTGTATAGAAGAAAAAATTGATTTGTGCAATATGTTCATGGTGGGACAATACAGTACCCCTTGGGTTAATTTTTTTTCCTACAAAGTAATAATGAAATTGATCAGAATAATTAAATGAATGAATTGGCTGTTGATTAAATTTCATAGAATTAAGTTGGGCTACAAGGACAGACTGCAGATATCCAATTCCTAACTGACACTAAACTTACTTTTGAAAAAGCATCTTATTCACAGGTACTGCAGAAACAACAGTTAATTATTGCCTTCACATTCACTTTGTGTATTTATTACAGTTTATTTTTGGTCAGAGCTTCAATTTGATGCCTCCACCTCTAAAGTTGGGGCAAGAGGTATTATTTTGAAACATCAGCATTGAACAAATTGAGAGATTTAAAGCAAGGTAAATGGCCGATGTCTCTTTCCATAGTGTTGATATGATGCTCTTCATTGTAAAAACATGTTTACATCCTAGTTTAGTCACTGCTCTTTTTGCAATTGTTTTTATACAATAGTTTTCATTTTCTATTCAGTAATTATCTTGTGGCATAAGCAATATTTTGAGATTAAAGTGATTGGTCAATTTAAGAGGAGTGCACAAAGAAAGTATGTTTGTACAACAAGCAGCCTGTAGATTAATGACTTTCAGGCTTATTTGAGGGACCTGGGACCCGTTTCACAAAGCCTTTGTTTAATTACAAATGACCAAAGTCGGTGACAAATCTGCTGATAACCAATCAGAAGCAAGTATTTCATTAGCTTATAACAAAAACTGTCATTTGTCACAGATGACAAGTTTTGTGAAATGGGGCCCAGGGTTGATGATGGATTGATGCCTTGCCAGAGGGCCTTAGCGCATCAATTTATTAGATGGTTTAATCGTTGCATCATTTGTGAAAAAGTCTTTGGGCAATGCCATTCTTGGCTATCGGGGTCCTATACCCCTCAGCTGAAGGTAACAAAACGCAGGGATAACTTAATGGTGCTGTCTTTGAAATACAGCGAAAAAAGCTATCGAGTGAGTCAATGTGAATAATTTTCACTAAACTCTCCCTTATTTTCTTTTTTATGATGAGTACTTTTGAGTTTTAATAAGAGTACCGAAAACTTCTTCGAAACGTGTGTCTAATTGGGTTTTTACAGACATGTATCAATCAAATATGATTATTTATGTCTGGGGACCGACCTTTCTATCAATGATTTTTTTATTTTTTTATAAGACTCTGTTTGAGTCATAGCTAGATGTTTTAGAGATAGTTGTGACAGCTGAAGTCACTTTTGATTTGTTAATGACTTCAAGGCACCTCATATAGTTCTTCCCATAGTGGAAGGGAACTTCTTGGGAGCTCAATGATTGAACCAATGACCGGGCTTGTCTACACATACATGTAAATATGTGTGTCACAACTACCTGTCTCAATATGCTATGGTTAGAGCATGTATTAACTTCTGCCTGGTTGCTATCAATAAGATTTATTTCTTTTCTTTAATGTTGTATGTGATTGACCAACAAACTAACAGCAAACAAAAAAAATTGACTAATGTAATTTTGATGTACATGTATGTTAGAAGTAGCCAAATCTAGCATCTCTATTTCTAATGATGATATAGTTTTAAGTTTTCTTTCAAAGTGTGCTCCTTATAATTTTATACTTGATATTTGATATTCTTTGATAGAAACAATGTTATTGATTTAAAATTCTAAGATGTTCAACATTTAGGGATAAAAACTGTACTCTGTACACTTGCTTTGGCCACAGCCACTTCATGAGCACTTTCTGACTATAGTCAAATGTCTATGGTAATTTCAGCATCGAATCCAACCCTATCCCTAAATCCTTCCCATAATGGAAAAAAAAGGAGGGAAAAGAAAAGGAAAAGGGGGAACACAACACAACGACCCCCTAAATCTAATCTCTGGCTGTAAATCTTTTTGATGATTGTTGCTCTCACATCTACTTTATTAGATCACTAGTAGTGTACATGCGGGTGAATAAATAATACTTTAGTCGGCATTGATCATGCTGAGTGTTTTTAGTATACAAGTGCAGTGTGGTTGCAATTCTAGCAGAATTTAACAGTATTATCATTAGTTTCTTGATCAAAGAAAAACTTAGAGCACCGTTTTTTAATATTATAATTATTATCATTGAACATGTACTACAGTACATGTATATAAAATGTAACAAATGCCAAAAGTACTGCATGTAGCTAGATATATCTGCTCTGTTTTAGAGAAGAATTTTATGTTTTTACAGTCGATCCTAGATGATTGGAAGTTTGCTATTGGGAAAGGCTTCTTTGAACAATGCACATTGCTATTCAAAAGGCTCTATTATTGTCATTTGGTCCAATGCCAATTTGTCTATATCCAGTTTGAGAACTATCCATTTGGGCTATTAAAGATCAATGTACCTAGTACCTACATCATGTCTGTTTAGTGTCCAATTGATAATGGCAGCACAGCTAAAGCCGGGGTAATAATCTCCAAGTTTGGAAGCGCTTAGTGATTGTAATAAGCGCTATATAAAAACTGAGTATTATTATTATTATTATTACTACATTGCCCTCTGTCCTTATATGGACTGTACTAATGATTAAGGATTGTTAAGATGATGTGGTAAACAGCCGCAAAATAACCTGCCACATTTGAAAAATATATTACCGGTACTTGTTAATTAATGATTGCCAACTGCCTGCAACAAAGGTCCTATGTGTATTCTCTAAGCTGTGTGATGTTAGATACAGAGATGCGAAGCGTACACTTACGTGACTTACATCATCATATTTAAAAAAAATGGTTTATCATTGCATGCCTGAACAAGGCTTTAGACATTGGATATATTTTGATGAATTGCCATTACATCAATTGGTAGTTAGCTGTTTTACATAACAACTGAATGAGATTGTTCTGTTAACTAGAGTTGGAGACTGCTTTTAAGCAAGGAAACAAAATGATGTGAAACCAAAATAGTTCATGTAATTATGTATTCATGAAATTTTTTGTATATCTTTTGGATGTAAAATTTCTACCAGTATTGTTTATTTATTTGCATTCAGTTACATGTACAGTGTACTGTATCTCTAAAGTGAAAACCTTGAAGAAAAATTGTAGCCGTCCTACTTGTAGTACTATGTAATATGTACAGTATTTATTAATTTGTACAAGAATTGCCCTTCATTTTTAAAATAAATTTCATGAACTTTGTTAAATGTTGAATTATCAATGAATTAGCAAATGAAAGATGAATTGAATTCATAAATTGATTACATATCTTTTATTTGTGCTAACTGAGACAGTGTTATGTTAGAACATTGATTGTATTATAGTATAATGAAATGTAAATCAAACAAATGCTTTGAATTACTTTCTATATTTTTAAGTTGCAGGAAAACCCATCTATTCTCTTTTGAATATCCTGGTGTTAAGAATTGTCTTTGAGTTTCGACGAACTTGGTTCTCAGAAAATTCTGTTTTATTTTCATTTTATCTTTTGTAAGGTCTCAAAGATTTTAAAGTCAAAAGCACTTATGAAATTCTTTATTTTCTCCTTTATTTTCTCCTTTATTTGATTTGTATTTATTCTATTCATTTGCATCAAAGAATATGACGGGTAAACTAAAAATCATAGATTTTAAGTTGTATAGAATGTATTAATTTATGTAATAGATTGTGTATGGGATAACACTGTAAAGAAATAGCGCCCCCATAAATTTATGAGTGCCGACAGATGTGAAATAGACTCTAAGATATGTTTTCCTTTCAAGCTCTTTTATTCACTTTTTTTATCAAAATTTTGAAAGATCAAATTTCATTTATTGATAATGAATAATGCGTATACCAGTACATTTGCTAAGGAATAGTATGTCCCTTAATTTTTCTGTGTTTGTAGTGCAAAATTCTTAAGATCTCAAAGATTTGCCTTTTGTATTAATGTTGTTCTTTCCATTTTTGTGTTGCAATTATGATTTGTGGATTGTGAAATTAAGATTTGTTGGTATACATGTGCTCAGTACCAGTCCTGTTTGAAAATACTTCATTTTTTTACCACTCTTGAATGAAGATTCACCTATCTCTTCATCTAGCCAAAAATTTTGACTTCAACAGTGACTTTGGCAGAAAACTATGAAGGAGAGAAAAGTGAAAGGAAGTGATCTTTCTTAAAAAAAAATACCGGGTCGAAGAAGAACTCCTGAAGCAGTTTTGTCTTGTTATATATATTTTTCCCTTTATTTTTCTTTCTTTTTGTATAAACACGGACAATAATCGTTCTTGTAGTATTTTTAGGAACATTGATTTATTGAATAGATTTTTGTTAAAGCTTTTGTGAAAAAGTTGTAGATTTATGTAAATGTGAATTAAAAGTAATTTTATATCGTTCATGAACTAGCATACTGTAATGTGTGCTGTAATAGTTAAATGCAAATGTAAAAATACTGTAAATATTTATTTTACTGATGTGTGAAATTCTATTACAGAGTTTACTGTACAAAAAAAATGTCTCATGTGTATCCTTTTTGTCTTCATAAATTGATTTAGGTACTTTAAAAAAAAAAAGTTAGCTAATGATAGAGATGGGAAATGAGAAAAAGAAGGGAGGGAAAGGAAAGAAAGAGAGAGAGTGTGTGTGTAATTGGGTTTTTACTGGCATGTTTTAAACGGATGAATGTTAGGTATGAATATTTACGTCAGGGGACAGACCTTTAACGTCACCATCCAAAAGACGTGACAAGATTCGAACCTACGTCCGTTGAGAAGGAGAAGGCAGAGACCTGACCATATCGCGGACATTACCACTAGACCAACTCTCATCTCCCTGGTCAATTGGTCAATATGGTCTACATTCAAGCATGTTACATACCCATAACAATGAAATCAATTGCCACATCGGTTTTTACCTAATTCGTACTGGAAAATGTCTTTGGAAGTAAAATGTTAAAATAACATTTACATCATTTGCCTTAGTGATGACGTTGCATTGCCACAACAATAGTATTGGCAGACTTAAGCCCGCTTTCAATATTACAGTTCTCACAATATGAGGGGGAAATAATAATGTTGCCTAGTAGACAGGCTATAGCCCAAATCTAAGTTCTGTTTACTTCGTTGCCTAGCAACCTGGAACTGTTATCAGTGGGACTTTCATCGATGTTCGATAACCGCTTAGCATAACAATAGACCTTATTGCCCAGTAAATATTATGAATAGGCAACCAAGTCGTCTTGACTTTTGTTCCCGCCCACCGAATGGATGGCGTATACCCAGGCCCTCGCTGAAAAGAGGGGTGCATTGATATACCCAATCCTGAAGTAAACCTGAAATAAACCAAGTGTTTTCAAATCTATGCCGCCGTAACTATGACAATCTAATCCCTTACTTTGTCAGTTTAGATCGAAGTAGCACAAGAGGATTCGTTCGGGTTTAGGGGTAAACTTGAGATTTTTAAAGGAGGGGCACCACTGCACCCCTTTCCACCCGATGACCCCGGGTCAAGTTATGAATGACTGTGTGTCAATAAAGCATGCTAAGCTAAGGTAGTCAGTGTTTATCAGCTGTGTGAATATAACAGTTATCTGTCGCGAAGAGAGTTTTGCGTGTGATTTTAGAGCACAGAATCTGCAGATATAACTTTATTCCGTGATTATTTATGGTGGACTGGGCTTTATCATGTCAAACTAAAAGATGGCAGAGTTAATATAACGATCGGAATATATACCTTGGTGAACTTTAAAGCTTGGTTTTGTTGGATTTCAACAAGGTCTTAATACAAAGGGTAAGTGGACGAATTTTTCAATATTTCTCAGTTGCATGCAATGTTAACTCGTACAAATATGTGGATGGAAGCATAATAAAGTGTTGAAGATATTTTATAGATATTCTTCGGTCAGTTCGGTGCAGTTAGCCCTAAGGGTTAGGTGATAATATAGAATATGACATTGATATCATATTTCATACCTAAGACTAGGCATGCAAAGCGCTTATAGAGCACCATCGATGTATGAAGCGCTATGTAAAAGTGGAATATTATTATTATTGTTAGATTTCTTGTTTGTTTTTGTTTTGTTCGATATACATGTACTTCTTTCAATTCCAAACATTATTTTGTGACTTTTACGAGGTAGATTGCCTACAAGAACAGAAAATTCGAGAGTGAATTTTCGAATCCTCCTAGATAATATTTAAACAGAAGACATACATACTTTCATATTAACTATAGCATGATATAGGCCTTAATGATAATGTATACCATTTTATCTAATCATTCACTATAATGCTTTGAGGGGTACGATAAAAATTAATTAATAATTAAGATGATCTATATATTTTACTGTGACCCTTGGCGAATCGAGGTGCATGTAGTATTGTCTTAAGATCACCGACGAGCTAAAGTTGATATATCGTGTATCACATATTATTGTATAGTGTATATTATATACCATACTCCGCCATCTTTACAGTGTTTTCTTTTGTTTCCCCTCCAGTTTTAGAAGAAAAGGAAGAGAAGCACTAGCAGTGTTTTAGGGACATTTTACAACTCAACGTTCGTGTGCAAAGGAAAATAAGATGCCGAGAAACGGGGACCCCACTTCATACTACCATCTAAACTCAAATGTGCCTATCAAAGCACCAGAAGGTAGGCCTACGTATTTAAG
>BEXV01003890.1:6307-23129 GCA_003118195.1 Hemicentrotus pulcherrimus | reverse complement strand
TGTAATGCTTTGCTTTTCCTTCGCCCGATGAATGTCCGATCCCTGGTCCGAGCATTCTTGATGGGCCAACGGGTTTGCTGTCTGCAGATTTTTACTCCCATTAATGGTATTTCCACCAAGTCTGGTGTCAGCGAATTACCGCCTTCTGCACATGGAAACTGACTACCCGCTCCCTTTAATAAAACGTATCTCACCTAAGGCATGGTATATTGGGTCTACACTGTCTGATCCATCACTTTGCGCCTTTTCCGGAAGATTGTCATAATCGTTCTTCTCGGTCTTCGAAGTTCCTCTGTCGAAAATAAAAACAACAACAACATACATATAAACAAATCTCATATACCTAACAACTAGTTTATTCATACCCCTTGTGAATTTGAAGCATTTTTCGTTACTCAATAGGGGCTTTTAGATTCATACGAAGACAATGGGTCTACGCTACGATCGACGTCCTTGTAATGCACTGCCTTGAATGGACGTCACACGTATCAGTCCACGCAAATCTAAAAGTCCCTACTAACGAAAGGTGGACTGGTTGAATTAGGGCGTTTGATGAAATGCTTATTTCACGAAGTTGGGCAGGAAAAGAAATGCTGCACTAATACAATGATCAGCACATACAATTGAATTGCGAAATAGACTCATGAAAACTTAAACTTACGAATCTATTTCGGCAGCTAAAGCTTGAGATGTGACAGCAGTTTCCGTATTCAAGAGGGCAATGCCCTTTCCACTATCTGAAAATTAATGAAATGTATTAAGGAAGTATTGACATGTGGTATTAACAGAATATAATAAAAAGTAAATGATCCCACCAATAACACCAGAATACTTTATATCTTCATCAATTAATAAGCAGATTTAATACATGCACACACTGAAATAAATATTTAACAGCATCATTAAGGCCTATCAAATGGTTGCTCTCTCATTTTATGGCTGATTATGATCGTTCAATGAGACAAAGAGAAAAATGTCAAAATTTGTTATTTCTTGAATATTTTATGTTGTAGATAACAGCAAAAGCTCGGTTTTTATTGACTACTCTTAACATACTATGGAGTACAAGAAAGTAATATGACTGAATATTGTCGTATACATTCATAATGCCAATACATTTGATCAAGCTATAACTATTCCAAAATGAAAAGCTTGAATGATAACCAGATAACCCACTGTCACTCATATAGTTGGAAAATTTTGTTTTACCCCAATTTATGGAATTATTTTAAAAATAATTTAAAAATAATAAATCTAGATAATAGTATACATTCTCAGATTTTATTTAATAATAATCTACCAAGGTGTGTTTTGCGTGACTGCTTAAGCATGTGTATGCTATGATGCTTATCAACTAGGGGACCTACGCCCTTAAGTCATTAATGACAGTAATTAGGATTAATGCCCCACAAAAGGGCACTAATGTGGCACATCGACAGAGCTTTGATCCTGGGGCCTCACAGTTACGAGGCCATTGCTTTGCCAGTGAACCATGACTGTACGCAGCGGGGGCTAGGGTAGAGGGCAGATCCCACAAATAAAAAAAGAAAAGAAAATGCAATAAATTATTAATAATGTATTGAATTTCCCCCCGGTTTCCAACAGAAAAAAATCTTCTGTGTGCCCATGCCTTGAGCCATATTGCATGACCGTCCAGAGGATGTTTGTGTGTTGGGGACCGGGGTAAAATGCAATAAATTATTGAAAATTTATTGCATTGTCTGTGTTTTTTATTTATGAAAACTGACCCCTACCCTAGCCCCCGCTGAATACAGTCATGGGTCAGTGACAGAGCAATGGCCTCGTAAATGTGAGGCCCGAGGAATTAAACCGTGTCGATGTGCTATATTAGTGCCCTTTTGTGGGGCATTAATCTTTATTACTGTCATTTATGACTGTAAGGGCGTAGGTCCCCTAGTTAATAAGCATAGTAGCATACACATGATTTAGCAGTCACGCAAAACAAACACTGGCAAATTATTATTCAATAAAATCTGAGAATGTATAGTATTATCTAGATCTATTATTTTTTAATTATTTTATAGAATAATTCCATAAATTGGGGTTAAACTAAATTGTCCAACTATATGAGCGACAGTGTATCTGGTAGGTTATCTGGAGTTATCAGGAGTATGAGAGCACACCTATTTGCAATACAATACAGAAAGATACACAAAACAAAGTATGATATGATATTTAAATACATATACATTTTGATAATTCTAAAACACAATAAACATGAGCCTTCTTGTATCATACTTGAGAACAGTAGAAAACTATAATGCATGATTTATGATACCCTTGGTCTTCTCAGCTTTCAATGCGTCCTGCACAGATTCCCAAACCAGCTTCAGTGTGTGTCTTGCTTTAGGCCCTGAAGTCTGAGATGCTATCCAACGTGAGAGCATTTGGATGTTAGCGTCTTTCCTGTTGTACAATGTCCCATGCTCGATGTGTGTTAACTCTGAAGTGTTGAACCCTAGCTTCCCACCGATCTCAATGAACTTCTTTGGTCTGATCTTACTTGCGAACGCGAGCAATGTCTTGTCAGGAATTTCTCTGTATAATGGGATAAGTCTAAGTCAAGAAACCCACTATTTTTTCGCTTCTTAAAATACATCAAATCACCGAAAGAAGAAAATTTCAGGGTACTAGATTGTGGGCGTCTGTGTGTGGAAATCGTGTGCTCCTTTTCTCCCTCTATGTCTGCTCCTTTTCACCCCCATGCTTATATCATCTTCTTGTCCCTGTCGATCAATGCTATTTCCGAATTGTATTCATTCAGGGATTCGTGTAAACAGGTATGTTCTCCTTGATTTGGTTTCAACGCATTTCAGACTATTCAACTGTCTGCCTGTTGGCTATTTCCACATCACTATAATGTGCATTCTGTGATCTTGTTTCCATCATTTTTAAATTTGTTTCCTTGTCTTAAAACGTCATTAGCAATATTTTTTAGAACAATTTTCTTTTGTATTTCGATTACATTTGTCACAATAACTCGTCTAACAGTCTTGCTATATATTTTTAAGGAATTCGTTAACTTTATTGTAAGTTGTGAAAAAAAAGATAATGTTGGAACATCTGATTAACTGCTTTTTGCTTTTATGATGGTTTTGCATCAAAACCTATGCCTCACACTAACCGTCTCGTATTAATAATACTGCAGCCAGTTTGTTTCCATTGGCTGAAATAAATAGCATTGAGCCAACGTTCAATATCAATTCTGTCAACATCTTAGATGATATGAATTAGAATCTTACCCAGTAAGTCCAATGTCTGATGCACGTAGATAAAACAAAAGTAGAAAATAAAGATAGAAACATAAAAGGACAAATAAGAATAAGAATGTAAGAATAAACAATTTATTTTTTAAAAAATGAAATCAAACTAATTGTTAGCCTCGTTTTAATACGGCAAGTGCCAGGCTAATTAATTTATGCAGTTCTCTCACACTCCCTTCTTCATGGACGATGTGCGAATATTAGATACGTATTATTTTCAATATCCCACCCCCTATTCCTTTTATTTTTTTTCAGTTGTTGAATAAGAGAATGTGTATTGTGTATTGTAAAATCTTGAAATAACTATGATACTTTATTTACACTACATTTCAGCTCTTGGTCCACCGTACTATTGACATTTATCTAGAGCTCTAACTTATTTATTTACTGCTATGCGCCATTAGCGTGTCGAAATAAGTTTACTTACTGGACCTTACTCTTAAAGTGGCAGTTACCTCCCTCTCCAATAATAAATACCCAGGTGTGGATCGAATCCCAGCAGAGGTATGGAAGTCTGGTGCCTTTGACATGCAGCTTTTGGAAGTGTGTAACAGAACACTTATCCATGGCGAGAAACCAGACTTGTGGTCTAGGAGCATATTCATCCCTTTACCCAAAGCAGGAGACCTCAGTACCCCTCAAAACTATCATGGGATAGCATTGACCCCAGTAGCTGCAAAAGTATTCAACAAAAAGCTTTTAAATAGAATCCGTCCTCACTTGGAACCCCTTCTCCGCAAGAACCAGAATGGATTCTGTCCAGGAAGATCTACAGAACCGCAAATTCTAACTTTGCGAAGACTGGTGGAAGGTTTTAAAGCAAAGCATCTGACAGCAGTGCTCACTTTCGTGGATTTTAAGAAGGCCTTTGATTCAATCAATAGAAAGAAGATGTTAGAGATCTTAATAGCCTACGGAATACCACACACAATAGTTACAGCAGTAGGGATGATGTACAAAGATACCACAGCTCAAGTGCGTTCACCAGATGGAGAGACTGATTCCGTTACCATCTTAGCAGGAGTGCTTCAAGGAGATACCTTAGCAGCATACCTATTCATCATAGCATTAGATTATGCTCTAAGAATGGCTACCGAAGGGTTCTAGGATCTAGGCTTCACCCTACAGGAAAGGAAAAGTAGCAGATATCCTGCTGTAATGATCACAGATACGGACTTTGCTGATGACATTGCACTAACTTCAGACAATCTGGAAAAGGCACAGGAGCTCCTAGAACAAGTAGAGTCTGCAGCAAGCCAAGTCGGTCTACAAATAAACAGTAATAAGACGGAATTCATGTTGTACAACCTTCCCGAAGGCGAGATATGTACTGCTGACAGGACAAAGCTAAAGCAGGTCCAATACTTTCAGTACCTTGGTTCGTGGGTTGATCAGTCAAAACAAGATCTGAATATCCGAAAGGCAAAAGCCTGGACTGCTTTGAACAAGCTGACAGCCATCTGGAAATCAAACCTTGGTAGAAAACTGAAAATCTGATTCTTTTGGGCTACCGTGAAAACTGTACTGCTCTATGGATCAGAAGCCTTGACTTTGACTAGTCTGGAAAAACAACTGGATGGTTGCTATACAAGACTCTTGAGAGCAGCACTAAATGTCAACTGGAGGGACCATATGACCAACATAAAATTGTATAGGGACATTACACCGATCTCAGCCAGACTAAGAGACCACCGCCTCCGTTTCAGTGGGCACTGCTGGAGGAGCAAGAGTGAAATCATTTCACAAATGCTCTTCTGGGAGCCATCAAGGGACAAACGCACCAGAGGGCGCCAAGCAATGACAGGTTAGAAAAGGACACCTGTCTACCAAGGCAGGAGCTCCCAAAGATCATGGAGAATAGAACTGAATGTATAAAGCTTGTAAAATCAGTGCGAGTACGCTCGACCTAGTAGTAGTACTCTTAAAAGGATAGTTGAGTTCTGTTGCAGAGGGCGCTACACAAAATATTTTGTTGTGAGATAATGAAAAACTGACTGTCAAATTTGAAAGAACATGCAATTTAAATGACCAAATTATCTTTGTTTGATCAAAATCGGATTAGGGACGGCTTAAATATCAATAAATATAACGATTTCTAATATTTGTGTACCACCACAAATATTCGATAAATTGAAAAAGCCGTTGAAAGAACAAAAAGCGCCTTTTACGTTGTATTTCAGCCGATGCCGATGTTGGCTTTTTAGTTGGTTTTTCGTGTTGTTTATTATTACGCACAACCAGCCAGCCCATGTATTGTTATCATTAATTAATTAATTAATTAACGGTCACCGTATTTTGTTAAAAGTGGAGCTGAATTGGTATGATCGTATTGGGTAATTTCACACATTTTGGGGTCTAAAATGACCTTCATAGCAATTTTAGGTCCCAAAAGGGCACTAGAAATATCATAGGAAAGAATAAGAGCAATAGCTATGCACTTTGAAGGCATTTGCGGTCCGAAAACAGAACTCAACTATTCCTTTAATTCTATCCTCAAGCATTAGTTCTAGCAGCACACAACACTTACATACAAGTTAAATGAGGTGCCAATATGCCATAAACATATTCATTATCAAAAGTTATCCTGATTGTAGAACTCTATGACTCTTAGATCATAGATGATTGCAAAACAACTGGAAGTACTTGTGTGTACTCGTCCCTAATTAAGCAGAAAGGTTAAAGCCTACTGTTTTACAATAATTTTGGTTCAATGTGGGTATCATTTTAAAAACTGTCAATTAATCCTTTTTTCTCCTTTTTCTTTTCTAGCGAATAATAGGGTAGTAATTTTCTTCATGTAAAATTGAACATCGACTAGACAGACAAGCCGACACTTTGCGCACAAGTCAGACCTGATATTGGCATTTCTTCTGCTGGTGAATCTAACGATTCCATAAGTGAGAGAACCGTTTCCTTTGCTGCTTGGCCGGACGGTTGTCTCTCTCTCCATGTCACCAACATGTCATAGATGGCCTGCTCTCTGTCATGGAACCTCCTGTATTCTATGACATCAAGTTGTTGTATGGCGAAACCAAGAGCTACTCCCAAATCATAGAACTGGTCTACCGTCAATGTTTGGGCTATTTTAAGGACATCAATGTCCGGCATGTTACTTTTCAAGACTTCTTCCATTGCCCTGCAAAACAAAGTGAATGTTTTCTGGTAAATTTGCTTCGTTTAAACTACTTTAAAATGATGGTTATAAATGTATGAACAATAACCTGACGCTCATTATGGCAGGACATTTCTTTATATTTGTCCATATACATCATAGACCAAAGAATGATTACACGACAAAATGTTCCGGAGGCAATGGCTTCATGGTGTATATGTACTATCTTCATCATTTTTGACGGAATAGAAACAGAGACTTCCGAATCAATTCCTGATTGCCTTTGCACAGTAAAAAATAATGGGGTGGGGAAACAAAATTGGTCGTCTTTCATGTGATATATTCGAATTCATAATTATTTTGGTCAAGTCTTGAAATGGAGAAAAAGACAGAGGTATTGGTTTCATGTATTGAAAAATCCCAAAGAGGATAAAGTTTCATTCCTACAAACGATATAGTTACATGTAGTTTTTTCAAATAAAGCAACCGTGTTATCTATTTTCTACACAAATGCCTAAATCAAACTCAGGACCAAATGTTACATTAAATTCAATCTATAAACCCAACTTAAATTTGTATTGCCTCATCGACCCTATCAATATTTTTTGACGAAACAGAGCATTGAAACGGAGAAATGTCATAGAATACGTTTCTGATCTCCTTCTGCAACATAGAAATAATGAGATGCGAAAATTATTGAATTCATAATTATTTTCTTCAAGTCCTAAAATGAAAAACAAAAACAGAAGTATTGTTTGGAATTATTCCACAACAATAATTCTTAAAGAGTATAAACTTCCATTCCAATAAAACTGATATACATGTCGTTTTGTCCAAACGAAACAGCATTTTCATCTATGATGTATGATTTTAGACCTACCCAACAAATGAAAGGGGCTCATGAGAAAGATGTTCCTGTCCATCTACAATTTTTTAAAGAAAGGGAAAATTAAAGAGAAAATATAAGAATGACTTGAGTTTTTTTATAATTAATATCATTACTAATATTATACAACTTCCTCTGCTTATGGTTTCTAGTTTTCGAACAGTTTGCTGAACGCTGTGTCTAATGATTAAACTTACAGAAGAAGTATATGTATNCACAGAAGTATTGTTTGGATTTATTCCACAACGATTATTCTTAAAGAGTATAAACTTTCATCCAATAAAGCTGATATACATGTAGTTTTAAACTTAAGAGCATTATCATCTATGATGTATGATTTTAAGCTTACCCAACAAATGAAAGGGGTTCAGAAGGAGAAAGGTGTGCTTGTCCATCTACAATTTTTGGAAAAAAGGGAAAATTAAAGAGAAAATACAAGAATGACTTGAGCTTTTTTCATAATTATTATCATTACTATTATTATACAACTTCCTCTGCTTATGGTTTCTAGTTTTCGAACAGTTTGCTGAACGCTGTGTCTAATGATTAAACTTACAGAAGAAGTATATGTATAATGAGTCATGTTATATTAAACATATACAAAAAAGCGAATGAAAAAATGCCCCCATTTCGTATTTCATGACAAAATGTCAAAAAATCATACCAAGAAGATATCAAGAAAAAAAACATTCCGAACTGCATTTTGGCTAAATTTTTAGGATAATCTTAGGTATTATTCATTGTTTATTGAAAAACATTGCATTCTTATGCAATTATCTCTAAGCGCTAGAATCATTTCTCGTGAGATTTATCCAAGTCTTTCACATTCTTTCCTTGATCATACTCTTGAGTTACTAACCACGAACTAACTAATAATTTGATGAAGAGAGATTAACCATACCCGTGTGTCTGATGATAAAAGCAATTGATCGAGACACCCCTAGTCTTCCAGCCTGTGTAATTGTAATGGTTATCCCTGTGAATTCTTCATCAGTAGGAGTCACGGACAACAATAGGTTGTGTCTCATCTTGCGACAAACATCCTTCAAAGACAGAACCTGTGATATTGAAATAAATAAAAAAATTAACAATACTAAATTAAAAACAATGTCATTACAAGGAAAAATACGACAAAGTCGAGATGTGTAGATTTATTCATAGCATTTCCTGTTACCATCACGTTCACAACTTTTTTCGATAAATCAGCTCAAGGGCGATTTTAATACCCTAATGTATTTCTCCTAGAAATAATATTCAACTACGTCATTTTCATAATTTTACAATTCACATAATCCAATAAGAGTTATGCAAGGGTATTATAATATACTGATTAAAAAAACAAAAACAAGATACGATTGCGTTTAACATGTATACATTCCCCAAGAGTACCAATTAGTGGAGTGCGTATGCTAAGCACTTAGTTCATTATGATAGATGGTAAACGCCCCTCTCTTCCTCCTTGATGTGAACTGCATCTCCATCAAACCCTAGGCATCAATAAGATGATATTCATGTCGGATAACTTACTCAAAAGTTGAAATGGAATGTTTATTAACATTGCTCGGTAAAAATGTCATGTACAAAAGGGTTAAAGGGAAATACGTCAAAGTAAGAACGGTAAAACGTGAGAATACCAGAAGATGATAGAGGTTAAAATGTCAGAGGTAAACATTCCCGTGGTAAAAATGCCAAAGGTAAAAGGTGAAGTAGATGCAGAATTTTAGCATGTAAGATGTAAGAATGATAGACCCTCATACATGTTTACCTCCGAGATGTTTACCTCCAACATTTTTATCTCTGAAATTTTTTATTAAACCTGGGTAAAATTTTATTTAAAAAATATATACCTTGATCATGTAGCCTTTGCTATGAAAACACAAAAGTTATATATTTGCTACAGATTATTGACACGTCATATAAATCCTTTTGAGTTTTGATTACCTTGCTTTCAACTTGTTTGCCCTCTTGATGACACGTCACTGTGACGTCACCAGACTTAGACTCAACACTGAAGGGAACGGAGCGATGGCTCTTGTGGTACAACTGCTGCTTCTTCTCCTTTCGTACATCCTATATCACAGGAAGAGACTTAGTACCGTCAATACATATTAATGAGGAAAAAAAAGCAATTTCCTTTCAGTGAAGAAAATGTTTTGAACCTAATAACTAGTTTATCACCCTTAGAATGAAGTGGTTCTAAATATTTCTGGGCACTGAGAAATCATGGTTTGTTAATAAAAGTCCTTACTCCTGTCTTGATGCTATGGTTGGGTAAAAACTGTCATTCATAATTTGTTTATTTGTTTCTCATTCACTCTATCAAAAAAAAATGAATTTCACAAGGAAAGTTGGTAGTGAATTCCCTAAAATCTTAGATGAAGTCATACATTGGGAGTTATACAAAACGTATTTGATCCTCTGTTACCATGAAAATGAATGAGTTACTATTTGAAGGACCCTGTGTATATCTTAAAAGACACAGACAATTTTATTATTCATTGGGGGCAAATTTGCTTAATACGGGACAATATATGATAGCTTTGCTGTTTTTCATTATATCATATAAAACGAGTAAACATTACTTATAGTTCCATTACAGTTTCATGAAGACTTTGATTCAACGCGTAGTAATAAGACGGGCATCCCCTAAAGCAGAAATCAGACTGCCTGAAAAAGCCAGTAGGAACTGGTGAAACATCGCGGAATAATTTTAAGTAATAAAATGCAACAATTGATGCCAATACTCAGGTGCTTTTTACTGACCGTTTCCATCCCAGGAAGGTCCGCATGCATCTGCAGGTGAACTTCAAACTCTTGTCCTCTCTTTATCTTGTCTGGGATGTATGGAGTGCATATAAGTTGGTGTTGGATCATCTGTTGTTCGAGGGGAATAAGAACCCACCAATCAGCACATTTTCCAATGTACAGCTCAAGATGTCTCTTGTACACTCTGCAGTATGGTGGTTCGTGTGGTGAGCTGGATGATCTTTTTCTTACTGTTATTGTTACATCTGGTGTAAGTGGATAACAAAACAAAATGCATTTTTGTTGACAACACCATGGGGCCAATTTGTCCTTTCAACAGTGAAACCTTTGATGTATACTGACATAAAAATAATATTAATATCCTTAGTGGTTGCTCTTGTCAAGAGTAATTATTTCGAATGGTTTTGAATTTAAGGAGCAATATCAAACAGCACCAACTCCCCCTTCAGCCCTTCCCCTTTACTATGTTCTTTATTGTGCAAACAATTTTTATATGAAATGAAATAAAAATCAATCAATCAATCAATCATCAATTTGAATTTATCCTAGTATTACATGTAGGTAATTTTCTTAATGTAACCAAATGGACTCACCTGTGCCTGGATACAATACACGGGAAACGATGTTTGGTTTCACTTGATCAGGGTTCATAACCAAGGCATTGTGTGGTATCCTGATCTTAACAGGTTGGTGGACGATCATGTTTGGAGGATCACATCTAATCCCGTAGCAGGCCACTGATTCATCATTTTGGATGTCGACACTGGCAGGGCCTTGTAAGAGAGTTAAAGTGACCTTGCACCGGTCACTCTGGTGAACAGCCTCTGGAGGAATAAACATTGATACGCCATGTTCTTCTAGTTCAATATCCCGACTGGTATTCATTCCAAATTCAACAGAGCCGATGGAAGAAGTTGATGGTTCATCTGTTATTTAATTCAAACATAGGAAAATGACATAGTAATAACAACTGGTATAATCAGCAAAGTAACTGTAAATTCACATTGAGATAGTCGTTGGAACGATATACCAATATATAAATATAGATCTCATCTCCTTTCTGTTCACAAAAAGTATTCACTTTATTACAGCTGAAAACAGTCGAGTTGATCACCCAACCACTGAAATTCCAGGGTTGGGCGGTAAATACCGGTGGCGGTATTACTACCCGTGGTAAATACCGGTAAATATAACGTCCAATAAATAAAATACAAACGCTCACGGGACTCTTTTGGGGGGGGGGGAATAGCCCCCGTTAACAAAACATTATTTTGAGCCCTGCTTACCACCATTGTTATGTTTAAAATTAGACAATCCCGATGAACAAGTGAGTGGGAAAATATATTTTACGGTATTTCCCGGTAAAAAGCGGTAAATACCAAGGCGGGAAATATGCCAACCCTATGAAATTCCCGCCTGGTTTGTAATATTTGAATTGGGGTATATGGTTAATATATAATATATTAGAGATACTGCATCTTTATTTATATCCATCTGTTTATGCTTTTTTTTAAATTTGGGGTTCATAATTCATTCAATGTTATTGGCTCGTATTTGGGTACTTATGGAAACATGACCCTTAGTTTTTCATATATGAATACGAATGCAGTTTTTGGAGGGAGTGCCTGAGTGATTTGTGTGTGCCATTAAGTGAATGGCACACACAATGAATTATTAAATTCCTTCTTCTGAGGGATGGAAACCTAGAAAATTTATCATCACTAGACTTTGATATGTGATTTTAAAGATGGGACAAAATAAGACGCACAAATCTAGTATTTACACTGAGAAAAGTTTTTTTGTTTGAAGAACATTCTTACCTCGATAAGACTGGATCTCCTCTAAAGAAGGTAATCTGAAATTAATCAGTGCAGATGTAATAAAGTCGATAAGACATTTCTATACATTTTGTGATTTGAAAACGTGTATTTTTGAAAAATTACTTAAACGATATTGACATAAATTGAACAACTCTTAATTAATGTCAAACTCTCATTGAGGCCTATTAAGCTAAAAAAAAGAGTCACTATAATCTTTGCATTATCTAGGAAAAGGAGAAAAATACATTTCTTGACCTGGTAATTACGCGGTATAATAAAATTCTCACAAAATCAATACATTATAATGAACTATAGTTAGTATCATCTAAACAAATTTGGTTTAATATTTATATATCTATAAATACACTGTATATCGTACCCGGACACCTACCTCCTGGACATTCACCCCCCGGATAACCACCCTAGTCGACTACCCCCTAGGACAACTACCCCTAGGTACCTCCTACCTCCTACGGCATCCACCCTCTAGGACGACTACCCCCCCCCCCAGGACAACTACACCCCAGACAACTACCCCCAGTAACTACCGCTAGGAGAGTTGTCCAGGGGTAGTTGTCCTAAGGGGTAGTTGACTGGGGGTAGTTGATGACCAGGGAGTAGGTGTCCTAGAACCATTGTCTATATATATATATATATATATATATATATATATATATATACTGACCATTTGGGTCGATTAGAAGAAAGCAAGAGGTGGACTTTACGACCTAATAGGCTTCACTTAGTTTCCCCGAAACAGGTAAAAGTCATAATTGTCACAAAATATGTACAATTTTAAAAAACATTTATAATCAACTGGTATGATTTGAAATATTAAAGGCTAGAGTTTCTGAAGAAAAACAAATTCTACTACCAAATCTCAAAAGTGGAAGACGAACAAATGCTTCATTTCCTTGGGTTTTGATTAGGCCTGAGTCATGTCGGGATTTTCGTAAACCGGGTCCCGACGGCCTTGCACCGATCGGGACCCGGTGTCCCGAAATCAGCTCGCAGGATTTGTCACTTGCCTGTATAAAAAGCGCATATCATCGGTATGTCCCTTAAAAGTGACCTTTTTTATCAATCAAATAAATCAACACATGCATACCTCGGCTCAGATCGGTATATTATTCCATTTGACTCCATTTTCATCCATGATTGGCGATGTTTAGTGCCATTTTCGTGCCTCTAAAAGTAAAAAAAACTGGGGCAAAAATAGAAAGACTACTTTCGAGCCGCCATTTTGATTCATGCAGGTTGAATAAATTGGGTAAAAAAATATGAATGTTAGAATAATAAAACAGCTTTCTAAAACATTCTTCTTTACAATTTACCGATCAAATAATTTTTTTAAGACAAAATAAATATTTATCTCTTATTTTAAACATCGTATGCTTTTTTTTTCAAAGCTGAAAATTAATCACAAGAAGTTTCGATACGGATAGCTGTTGCAAGGCAAGTTCAGACTAGTCTCGGAAAAATGTGTGTAAACTTCTTGTTTTGTTATACCCCCTTTTCCCTAATGTATTCTCAGGTAGTCACACTTATCTATTCATCATGTTTTATCAGGCTCATGAGGGGACCCTAATAATCACAAGCTCTGCTTTTACCAGGGTCTCCTCGTCTTTCTTTTCATTAACTTCGTTTTTATCATTGCCATAATTTGTTATTTTGCATTGTAAATGTGTTATGATCCAATGTTATGCTCTGTATGTCACTTGAAAGAAAGACGAATAAAATCTTATCTTATCTTATCTTATCTTATCTAATGCGCAGTGCACCTCGTTAGCTGTAATGAGTGCCCAAATGAACAAAAATAAAGACGTGATTGTAACGAGAAAAAAAATCATTAAAAACTACAAGAGCACAATTGGAAAGACAACTACTAAAAATTATCGTAAGCAGGTACATAACTTGGAAGAAGAATACAGTAGTTGTCCAAGAAAAGCCACAGAAATAGTGATAATCGAGGAGTAACTGGGTACATTTTTTTATCGCAAGGGGCCTTGCTGCTGCAAATACTTGAATCCTTTGTTATACTGCTTTCTACAGTAGAGGGCGGTATTTGGTTTCTAGCCTTGTGTTCAGTTTAAACACGTGTAATTCGGAAATCGCAGCAGGGCCATTTCGATAATGATTGTACCTAAGGTAACTCCTTAAATATGACTATTTCTGTGGCTTTTCTTGGACAACTATTGTATTCTTCCTCCAAGTTATGTATCTGCTTACGATAATTTTGAGTAGTTGTCTTTCCAATTGTGCTCTCGTAGCTTTTAAAGATTTTTTTTTTCCTCGTTACGATCACGTCTTTGTTTTGGTTCGTTTGGGCATGCATTACAGCTAACGAGGTGCACTGCGCATTTTTCCGAGACTAGTCTGAATTTGCCATGCAACAGCTATCCGTATCGAAACTTCTTGTGATTACCAAGTAATTTTCAGCTTTTAAAAGAAGCATGCGGTGTTCAAAATCAAAGAAAAAAATATCTATTTGTCTTTTTTTAATTATTCGATCGGTATGATAAAGAAGTACTTTGTAGAAAGCCGTTTTATTATTCAAACATTAATGTTTCTTTCGACCAGATATATCGAGAGACCCGGCTAGTACAGTAGCTAGCTAACAGCTGGCAACAATACCGGTACTTAAGTTTTAAGGTGGATTGATTTTAGTGGTGTGCAAAACTGCAATTTCTTACATATTTCATTATTTTTTTCGGAACGTCGGTTCTCAAAAAATGAAACCGGGACCCGACGGCAACGGTCGGGTCCCGGTGTGATCGACCGTACCGACTCAGGCCTAGTTTTGATAATTCCTTTGTTTTACAACTGGCGGGGACAAAATGTCATTCTTTTAGACTTAATTTATCACCTAGACAAAATCATCTGCTTGACCACTTCGTCCTTGGCAAACTGGATTGGTAAGTTGCCCGCCGTGTCCCTCACATCCGACTTGGCTCCATTCTCTAAGAGATAGAACACCAAGGCCTTCTCAGGAGATAATTCGCCCTTGTAATACTCATCAGAGATCTGAAACATAAGCAAAGATATACTTTTGTATTAGAACAGTATCGTCCATCAATTCGCAGTAGTGGAAATCCCTATTTACGTTGTAAACTTCCCCCACACGCGCCCAGACACCAACACACATATTTTCTTCTGTCAATCACAGGTATCATATTTTAGGATTCCCTAATGACCTAGAGGAGCAGTACCTATGCCAGTGACACCGCTGTAACGACTGCATGTCGACTCCAAAAACATACCAATATTTGGCCATATCGTAATTTGTTGTTCAGACTCTCGTCGGTCTCGTTTATGTTCCTGGTATACAACTCACCTGTTTTAGTGTATCAGTGCCATGCATAATTCTGCCGCTCTTGTAGCAGAGTTTAATGGCTCTATGGAGACACGTCTGGCCATCACTTGACTGGACATTGAGATCAGCTCCCTCAGAAACTAACTTCTCAATAGTGGAGGTATGACCGTCTTGGATGGCAAGATGGATACCTTTTAAATCATTCTGTTCGAGCTGGACATAAGAAAATACGAGGCAAGAAAACTTGAGAATTCATGCTTTAAATGCTAGCTAGTAAAGCCGAATTTCAGAGAACAAATGAACTGCCAGGTGATCAATTACTTGCAATGATTCAAATACGTTTTAAGCGACCATTGTAATTTGTCCGTGAAGTCTAAGAAACAGCATTGAAGTCTAACTGGCGTTTTAATTATTATCCGATAATGGTTATTATTGGCGTTACAAAAATCGACTGATCAAGTCTGAACATAATTATGACAGGAAACCTTCGACTTAGATTAACTTCATTCAATTTCAGGACTTGTTGTTCTACAGTCATGTACAATGTATAACATACATTAAGGTAGATAAAATTCAACATAAAGTGTGTTTTTAACATGTTTACCTTGCAATTTGAATGGTTGATGAATAGATCAACGATGCTTCGGTACCCGTGGAATAAAGCAAAGTGTAGAGGTGTGTGCCCGTTAATGTCTCCATTGTCAGAACGTGCTCCCCCTGCCAGAAGGACTTTAACAACATCAAGGTGACCATTCAGAACAGCAATGTGTAATGCAGTCAAACCCCTATTGGTACCCTTATTCACCTCAGCTCCTTGACTGATCAGATATTTGGTGACAGCAAGATGACCATGCTTGACAGCAATGTGTAATGCAGTCCAACCTTCATTATTACCCTTACTGACCTCAGCTCCTTGACTGATAAGATATTGGGTGACATCAAGATGACCATTCTGGGCAGCAATGTGTAATGCAGTCCAACCTTCATTATTACCCTTAATGACCTCAGCTCCTTGACTGATGAGATATTTGGTGACATCAAGATGGCCATTCATGACAGCAATGTGTAATGCAGTCAAACCTTCATTATTACCCTTACTGACCTCAGCACCTTGACTGATAAGATATTTGGTGACATCAAGACAATCATTGTAAGCAGCAATTAATAATGGAGAAATACCGTCATTATCTCCCTTATTCACCTCAGCCCCTTGGCTGATGAGATATTTGGTGACATCAACATAACCCTTCTGGGCAGCAATGTGTAATGCAGTCCAACCATTATTATCTCCCTTATTCACCTCAGCTCCTTGACTGATGAGATATTTGGTGACATTAAGATGACCATTCTGGGCAGCAAGGTATAATGCAGTCCTACCATCATTATCTCCCTTATTGACCTCAGCTCCTTGACTGATGAGATATTTGGTGACATCAAGATGGCCATTCTCAGCAGCAATGTATAATGCAGTCAAACCTTCATTACTACCCCGATTCACCTTGGCTCCTTGACTGATGAGATATTTGGTGACATCAGGATGGCAATTCTGGGCAGCAATGTGTAATGCAGTCCTACCGTCATTATTTCCCCGATTCACCTTGGCTCTTTGACTGATAAGATATTTGGTGACATCAAGATGAC
>BEXV01003888.1:13673-25260 GCA_003118195.1 Hemicentrotus pulcherrimus | reverse complement strand
TTCGCCAAACCTCCTTTTGTTATTTACAAACCAGGTTTGTAATTAACAAAAGGAGGTTTGGCGGAACAAAAGGAGGTTTGACCTCAAACCTTGCTTTGTGAATTCGGGCCTATAAATCGTTATATTTATGGATATTTCAGCCGTCTCTGAACCGATTTTGAACAAACAAAGATGATTTTGTCATTTAAATTGTATGATCTTTCAAATTGGACACTCAGTTTTTCATTATCTCACACAAAATATGTGTAGCGCCCTCTGCAACAGAACTCAACTCTCCCTTTAATATCCAAATCACAGTGTGCAAAGGGCGTATCCGAATCGTGGGCGAATCGTGTGATTTTGCTAGCATGCAGCAGGGACTTGTATAGCAACTGGAAGTCTATAGGGGCGTTAAAACAGAGGGTTCAGAACTGTCTTCTAGATGCTTTTCTTTTAACCGGGTCGGCAAATTTGTAAAGCTGAGGTTTTTCTGTTCATTTTGCATTTGTACAATGTCGGCTAAACGATAAGCAAATGTCATCGTTATTTTCTTCTGGTAAAGGTGACAGGCGCAAACAAGGGTATTGGTCTGGAGATCGTTCGAGCTCTTTGCCGCCATTTTGGACAAGATGGCGTGGTTTACTTGACTGCGTGCAATAAAGGGCGTGGCCTAGCCGCTGTTGAGCTCCTCCAAAAAGAGGGACTCGATCCCAAGTTTCATCTTCTTGACGTCACTGATCAAGCAAGCATTGATACGATTCGGAATCATCTGGAAAAGGAACATGGTGGAATTGATGTTCTAGTCAACAATGCTGGTATTGGTACACCGGTAGGTTTGCATTTTTTAATAAAATGAAAAACAGGAATTAGTCGAAATTTGATGCTTTATACCACTTTACAATGGTACTAAAATGACATGGATGATTTTGATGATCATGGCCCCGAGGCCTGTCACTTTTTGTATTTCGATAATTAAAAGGCAAAAGGCAGGTCGCAAACATTGATTGTTGCTATGTCTTAAAGGTACTATGTCCCTTTTGTAGCCAACCTTTAAATTCTGTAGAACTTTGCAGGAATTATGAATATGTCATGTATGTTCTATCTGTGAAATTTAAAAGTTAGCAGTGTCCAAATATACATATTATGCAAGGAAACCCGTTTACTTGCTAGACTTCACTGTCAGACACTATTGAGTGACTGACTGGCTTTTTTTCTTCTTAGATGATAAGATACATAAATTGAGCTTTAAATGGTACATGTGCATTTGTCTACATCAATAACCCACTTCTTGTGATGGCCAAGATTAAACTGATTGAATCTTTGCGCAGCATAAAACGTATGACCATTCACTACAGAGTGGTCTGGAAATCAAGACTATTACTTTTTCCCCCCTTCCACAGGGTTCTTTATTTTCAAAACAAATTCCATCATATACAGTATATCCATATATCATATACAAATAATTTGAGAAATAATTTCCATACATAATGGCTTGACACATATAATAACCATCACGGCCAAAAACTTTTGTAGCAGATAAAAACAAACATTTATGACAAAATTAGTACTTTAAATATATAATTTAGAAAAAATACCAAACACAAAATGTATGATCATGTTTATGTTAGCACATTTCCAACACTCTCAAAATATTTTCTAAAGTGAATCCATTTCTTCTTCAATTTATTCTCTCTGAGATTTGTTTGGTATATATATTTTTCCATTTCATAATAACGTTTTACAGCTGATAAAATTATATCAAATGATGGTAGTTGATTTCGTAATTTAGCTGAAAATATTTCTTGTCTTACAACCATCAGAACACAGTTGAGTGCATTATTATTGCTACCGCAAAATCCAAACAATTTATTTTTATTTGTAAGTTTGATCCTTTCCCCCGTATTACGAAATATCCAGAACTCTAACCTCGTCCATACTTCATTAGAATAGTTACAAAAGCAAAATACATGTATGATAGTTTCATCATTGTTACTACAAAAAGTACACTTCTTATCAGCCACTAAACCAAATCTTAACAAATTGTCCTTCATATATAATATTCTGTTTAAAATCTTGATTTGAAACCACCTCATGTTGACATCTATTGTTGACTGAAATGGAATTTGACAGTACGATCCCCAAGGTACATCTTGAAAATCTAAAAAACTTTTCCACTTTGTAAGGGCTTTACATTCTTTTACTTTGTTTTTTAGCAAAGACTGATAAATATGTGAACAACCAACATTTGTTTTCACCACAAGGCGCACGGCTTCGGGAATAATAGGTTCTAAGGCCTTACTAGGAGTTACATGTGTAGTCATTTTAAAACCTGACCGAATTGCATTACAAAGACCATAGTACTGGAGGAAATTTGTTTGTATATCAAATCTCCGCTGAAACTCAAAATATGAACAAAAAGAACCATCTATTTTTAGAATGTCATTCACAAAACGTATTCCTCGTAAATTCCAAGCCCCCCAAAATACCACTGTGTCATTTATTTTAATGTGAGGGTTATTCCAGAGAGGTTGACTTGCAATGTCGTCAATAAGAAGTTCGGCCAAGTCTGACCAAGCGAAAAGGACCTCTTTCCAAAATGGATTTGGAGTCAAGTCTGCTAATTTTCTAAAATAATGTGAGCCCATATAAAGGTGAAAAAAATAGGTTTGGGGCAAGAATGAATTGAACATGTGAAAAGTGAAACCTCCTATCTGAGAATCAGTTACAAATCTTCTAATCCATGATATTTTCAGGGATTTAGCATGGATGTAAATATCAATCATCTTAACCCCACCTTTATTATACAGTTGACACATTTGTTCTCTATTGATTTTATCAGGTTTGTTACCCCATATAAATGCATACAAAGAACGATTTAGTTCCTTCATAATTTGTGAATTCGGTTCTGGAAGTGAAAGCAATAAATAGTTCAATTTTGGTACCAACAAAGATTTGACTACAGTTATTCTTCCGAGGACAGTTAAGGTTCGTTTAGACCATGAAATAATTTGGCATTTTATTTCTTTAATTTTTTCAGTATAATTATGATTTACCATCTCTACTAAATTAACCGAAAAATCTATTCCTAAGTATCTCGAATAACCTTCTGATACCCAATTTAGTTTGTGCTCTGGCATTAGCTGTTTTTTGCAGGCTCTATTTTTCCCAATCCATATCACATGAGTTTTTGTAATATTGATCTTTAGGTTTGACATTTCTTCAAAATCACTCAATATTTTCAATGAGCTCTGTAAATCTTCTTTTGTACCGTTAAGTGTCAAAATGGTGTCATCTGCGTATTGTAGTAGTTTACTATTTTTTCCCTGTAAATGCAAGCCAATTAAATCATTGGAATGTCTAATCAAAATTCCTAATATCTCGCTAACAAGTAAAAACAGGTATGGAGATAATGGGTCTCCTTGACGACACCCTTGTCCTATAGTAAATCTTTCTGTGCAAAAACCATTCACTGTGACACAAGAAGAAGCATTTTGATAAAATAGATGAATCCATTTTTTCAGCGATGGCCCAAAATGAAAAAAGTCAAGGACATTGATTAGAAACTTGTGAGATATACAATCGAAGGCCTTTTCAAAATCAATCATCAACAACATGCCTGGAATGTCATTAAATTCGGTATATAATAATATATCATAAAGTAAACGAATATTTTCTCCGATAAAACGGCCTTTCAAAAATCCTTTTTGATTCTCATGTATTAAGTGGGGCAATACTTGCTTTAATCGATTAGCTATGCACCCAGATGCTATTTTGTATATAACATTTAACAGTGAAATAGGTCGCCAATTCTTTAATAAATGTCGAGGCTTGTTTCTCTTAGGAATTAAAGTGATCATTCCTAATTTTTGTGACTGCGACAATTCTCCTGTAAAATAAGCAAAGTTCAAAGATCTGATCATGAACGTTTGAAGATATTGCCAAAAGAAACGAAAAAATTCAACGGTGAAGCCATCTTGCCCAGGGGATTTATTATTTTTCATACTTTATAGCATTAAACAAACCTCACTTTCACTCAAAGGACCTTCTAATAATTTGGACAATTCTGGAGTTAACTTAGGAATATCTGGATAGTTTAATGATGTGTCTATATCTACCTCTTCAGTATCTTTCGCCTTATATAAGTTTGATTAAAATTTAAAGATTTCGCTAGATATACCATCTTGTCCAATAATAACTTCTCCATTTTCTGTTGACAATTGCTGTATTTCTTTATTTACTTTATTCTGTTTTTCCAAGTTTAAAACATATTTTGATGACCTTTCTCCTAGCTCCATCCATTGGATTCTAGATCTCATGATAATTGTGACTTTTTGTCACTTAATTCTTTTAGTAATGCGGTCTTTATCATTCGATGTCACTAGTCTTTGTTCCAGTACTTGGATATTTCTTTCCAGTTCCTTTTCCCGACTGATGTTTTGTTTCTTAATGAACGAGCCATAGGATATAGATCCACCCTGCAATAGCATTATCAAAGTTTCAAAAAATAATTGGTCATTGATAGAAAATTCACAATTTCCGACTATGTTATCGTTTTCATCAAACTCTACCTCATCTTTTGCATAACATGTAATTGTCCCTTTTATAGTTTTATGATTTTTGACACAAAATTTTCATTTTTTAATAGAGAATTATTAAACTTCCAAATTCCCGGACCCCGTTTAATTTTATGTAAAGTCAAGCTAAGACGAACTAATGAGTGATCTGTTCGATAGCCAGATAAAATATCAGATTTATGAACTAATGATAGTAATTCTGATGATATCAAAAAAAGTCTAATCTACTTTGTTTAAACATGGACCTAATAAGGTCCATGTTTAGGTCCATGGTTTAAAAGGGTTCGGCTGGCGCCACGTGTAATATTTTTTCACAGGATATCTAATTCTCCATGGGTCACATAGATCTAATTCGTCATTCATATTTTTAACCTGATGTCTCGCCCTAGTATTATTTACATGAACATAATTATGAGTATCAAGGGTATGGTCCTGCACTAAATTCCAGTCTCCACAAATAACAACATGTGGGTTTTTCTAACTCTGTGATACGTTGTAAATCAGTATAAAAGGTTGGATTATCAGTGTTCTGGCCATATAAAGACGCCAGTCTAATGTCGTACTCATATAATGTCAAATCTAAAACTACTAAGTTTCCACCATTATCTATTCTACTTTGATTAACTTTGACCGGAATAGTATCCTTAAACAAAATTGCTACTCCTCTAGAGCTGGATGTATGATAAGAGAAAAAACACTTGCCTCCCCATTTGCGACATATTTCTGTTTTTATGTTAGGAGTGAAATGAGTGTCTTGACTACAACATACATCATATTGTTTAGATTTCAAATATAACAAAACATCTTCTCTTTTCTTATCATTTGCTAGGCCGTGACAATTCATTGAAATAAAAGTTATGTCACCCTGCATCAGACGAGAGTACCGAGGCGAAAAAGACGACGAACTACCTGTGGAAGATTTTTTCAATATAAATACAACTAACACATACACAAAAATACAAACATCAAACACAAAGGTCGAATAACAACACGCCCGACAAGCCACGGGCAACAACATTGTGGCCAAAATAAATCCTCTCATAAATCCTCTATTACTTATTGGCTCTATAGCTCCTAAGTCGATTTGACTAATAGTCGTTATTTTCCCACTTGAAGACATTTTCAAACCCCGTCTTCATGGAAGTTCTAAATTAGTATTATCTTTCAAATGCCGTTGGGATTTAACCTTTTCATTTTTTTGGCCTGCAAATGGGACATAGTACCTTTAATTGCAAGTCTTTGAAGAAAAAAAAGAGAGAAGAGTGAAGAGTTTAGGGAGTAGTAGAGCCATGCGTAAAAAGACAAACGTTAGTGAACACTGATCTATTCATTTCAAAACCTATTCAGTGATTTGAGGCAGCAAAATTAGAAAATAGTTTGTATGCTTCTAGAATCAGGTACTATGTCCCATTTGCAGGCCAAAAAAAAAATAAATGTAAAGGTTAAATTCCAACGGTGTTTGAAAGATAATACTAATCAAGAACTTCCCTTAAAAAAGAGGGGCTTAAAAATGTCTTTAATTGGGAAAATAACGACTATTGGTTGTCGAATCGACTCAAGAGCTATAGAGCCAGTAAGTAACAGTCTGGTTTTTAGACATGTGTACCGAATGGTCGTACGTTTTATGCTGCGCAAATATATCAGTTTAATTTTGGCCATTACAAGAAGTGGGTTTATGAATACAAATGCTGATGTACCCTTTACAGTTCATTTCATGTATGTTATTACCAAAGAAGAAAAAAGCCAGTTAGCCACTCAATAGTGTCTGACAGTGAAGTCTAGCGAGTAAACGGGTTTCCTTGCATAATTTGAATATTAGGACACTGCTAACGTTTACATTTCACAGATAGGACATTCATGACATATTCATAATTCCTGCAAAGTTGAACAGAATTTGATGTTGGCCGCAAAAGGAACAAAGTATCTTTAGCCAAAAAAAAAAAAAAAAAAATCACTTTTACTAACTTTGTTTTACAGAAAGAAAACCCTTCGTTTTATGAGAAGCAATTCCACGTCATGGAGGCAAATTTCTTTGGACTTCTTTCCGTCTGCAGGACTCTCACTCCCCTGGTGCAATCAGGTGGAAGGTATGTTTTTTCCTTCAACAATTCTTTTCGTAATACATGTAAAAACAGACAGGGTAGATACATTTGGCTTGTATACTTAAAATTAGGGAATTCAAACTTTTCATCTGTCTCAAGGCCTCTCCTACCAAACACGACAAACGACAAAATGAAACTAAATACGACATGCTAGGCGACAAACGACACAAACCTGTTCACTTCATATAAGATATTAGCTAAAACGGTCGTGTATGATGTAATGGTGATGTCCTGTTTGATGTTGAGAATGTCGTGATGGAATTCATTTGAAGGCTTTGATTGGAGTCACAAAAATGTTGGCAAAACCAAGTTAGAAGTTACATTTATATTTTTAAACATAATTCTTAATTCGGGTTTGGTAAAAGTTTTTCGATAAGTCATTTCACTATGAATGATATAATGATATCTGCTGGTGTTACGTGCGATGTAGGATTCTTTTCTATTTATTAAGAAAATTAAATTTTCAACTTTAATTGAATTCACCAACTCCCTTTAAAGGGAGGGGAAGGGGGGGGGGGAGGAGACCTGGCGTCGCCCATAATATATCCACACTTCGTGCATTTCTTAATTCACAGTGATTCCTTATATAGTACTGGTTAGAGTGAATATCTGTACCTTCGTCTAAAATCTGTCGGGAGAGGAAAATTGACTGTCCTTAGCCCCTTCATAAATTACTAGTATATTATAATTATTATAAACATAACAAATTTGACCATTGCTCTTTTTGTCATCTAGGATTGTAAATGTAGCGAGCACGGTAGGATGTATGGTTTTTAGAGAGCAATTAACTGATGAAATAAGGAGCAGATTTCGACAAGTTAAGGATGAACAGGACGTTGTGAACCTCATGAATGAATTTCTCGAGTAAGTAGATTTGAACTACTATAATGCAATTGAGCCAGGGCTGCGTTTTACAAAACCGTCCTACGTACAAGTTTACCCACAACCCATTGGAACTCGTGAATAAAATCTAACATGCATTTCAATGGGATGTAGGTGAACTTCAGGCCCCTCCCCCACCCCCCAAGAAAAGAACAAACCCCCAAAATGTCCACAGTTCGTATGGAAATGGCAGTCAAAGCATCAAGCCTCTATTTGGTTTGATGATGTTTTGTTTGACTGCAAAGAAAGCATTTGTATTCTCGTTAATGGGAAACTACGGGTTCTCCAAGGGCCTCGACAATTACAATTAATGCCTTAGCAAAGGGCACTAGCGCATGGACTTGCTTTCGAACCTGGGATCTCCCAGTTAGGAAGATACTGCTCTACCACTGAACCATCTCGCCTATTTCCTCTTACCTTGGTCCTCCACTTCAATAAACAGCCATGCTTCCTTTTATATACGGTCGGTTCATTAGCGAGATGACGTGAACACCACTCTTATGGGGAGGCACGTACGTGGTGTCATTTTTGGATGGCTCTGTCAAAGCCAAATAGGATGCTACATTCCCTCCAAAGCGTCGAAGCACCGGTCTGCACGTTGTTTTGCAGGCTTACTTAATATATAACCTGCCATACGGGCGCTTTCTTTAAAGCAAAGAAGGCGAAAGGTCGAGTTGTTAGCCAATGCGTCTTGTTGAAGTCGAGAAGGTGACGCGGTGACCTTTAACGACTCGCGTTCTCTTCCCTCACCTTCTCGATTTCTTGACTGAAACGAAACATCTCGGAGAGTTCAACAAAGTCGCCTTCTCGCTGCAAATTTAAGCTTCCTTACAGGCTCCTGTGGGTGGCTGTTGAACATGTCCAACAATCTCTGCCCGAGTCTACGCTTTTTGATGAACGTATGTGACACGTGCTTATATTCCTTGTAAAACCGCAAAAAAACGTCTTGCGAATATCGCACGGGCTTCTTGTGATTGTGTGGCGCCGTAAACAGTCATTATGGAGCCGTAAAACATAGCACGACAGTAGCACGGCACCTAATAAATTAGGTACGTGTACTCGCTTTGATTTACAACGATTTATGCCAGAGGAAATCCTAACCTTTATTATGGGGACTTTCATTTACAGGTGCTGCAAGATGAAAACTAACGCAGAAAACGGATGGTCAGAATGGTCTTATGGGGTTAGTAAACTCGGTGTGATCCTACTGTCAAAGATACAGGCTGAAAAGATATCATTAGATGAATCAAAACAGGATATACTTGTCAATGCGGTAAGTAGCTGGTTCACCGATATTATGTTCCACTGAGACTATATCTTTGCCGAATCCCTCTCAAACAAAATTAATATTAAGAAACCCCTCCACGCAGACGGATTATTCCGTCTAAGTAAAGGGGCGATCCAACTATTGATCCATGTCTTATTTTCTCAATTTCGTCTCCGCTTGCGTAGTTTCGTGAATAGGTAAACAATTGAAAAACGAAATACAGTTAACCTCATCGGGAGACATCACCTGTCGTGTAAAGCTAAACAAAGCTGAACCTCCGGAATTAAATTGGTGAACCAAACTTGAATAATTCTGAGAAAACGTAAAGCAGACGCTGAAAGGGATCCGGTAACTTTGCTCAGATTCTGAAACAAAATCCTGGATTTAGCTCATGATGCAATACAAATTATAAACCTTTAGGTCATTCAGGAACCCCGTGGCTTTTACAAGCCGATCGCCTGTCTGATTATCAAGATATTAATGATTGGAATTACAAATTTTGAAAGCCGTTCGCCGAACAGTTTACATAACACTACAGTCTATTTGGGAAAACGAGTATGGTAAAACCGGTCACTCAGAGATTTTTACTTTTTTTGAGGCACTTTTTGATAAAACGTAGGGCCGTGCATCTCAGATTTAACATTGTTAAACGATGCCTTTAAACCAAGAATGTGCTAGCCTTTGATTACATTATATTTTGTTTCTTGTTGTTACCAGTGTTGCCCAGGCTTTGTACAAACCGACATGACCCGCCACTTACCGGACAACAAATATGGCGGCATCAAGATTACGACCATAGAGGGCGCGGATACTCCAGTGTTTTTAGCACTTCTTCCACCAGGCGTGAAAGAGGCAAATGGACAGTTCTTACTGCGAAGAACGGTGTATGACTTTATCAACACGGACGTCTCCATCCAAATATGATATCCAGTAGAGCTGAATCTGTCCACTGAGATGAGCCCAAAGGATGAATATTTACGCATAATATGTCTATGATGAAAATATCCTGTGCTGTTCGGACTAATGTACTTTCGTGCTGCTTGTAAACTGTCATCTTAACCTCAAATTGTCTACAAACAGTATAAACCGTGGACATAATCTAGCATTGTGATACCATGAAAACAATCAACCACGCTCAAGAGCAAGGAGCTACTTGAAGCAGGAAAGGCTGAAAAGTCGATGGGATAGGGGTATGTGGTCATGTATACATGAAGAAATTTAAAGATAATCTAAGCATATTAATTACTGAAGAGAATGAGTTAGACATGTAAACAGTCAATGAAAAAGCAAACGCATGTGGATGATTTGAGGTTAGCCTGGTATAGTTCAAGAAACTGTTTTTTAAAATTTTGCCCACGTATTTCCAACTACATTTGTTTTCATTTTCTTGACTTTATATTGTCCCACATCTCCGATCTGTATTTAATACAGTGAACATCATGGTTACCACGAAATTAACAGATTTCCTTATATATATAATTATACTGTATACAATTTTTAGACAATTTTTACATTTTACTGAACGAATCTAAGAAGAAACATTGGAAACATTCTACTTTCTTATAGAGGGCGCTAGTTTGGAATCGTGTGTAAGGTTAATTAAGACTAATCATCCTCAACCAATTTTCCTTTCCCTTTATATTTTAAAGGTAAAGACCAGTATTGGAAACGCCCAAATTTAAAAAAATGAAATGGAAGCTCTTATTCCCAATTATGTGAAAGAATATGTTTTGACTAATACATGATGATAAACATTTTTCCGGGAAAACGCCTACTATAATTGATAAATTTGGTAAATTACTTTATCTACGGTCTGTGAGAGATAAACGCACGTGTGCGTATAGTCCCATATACATCTTTCTGTGTACAGTGCTTGTAACTTCACGAAGACAGGGCCAAATTTCTTATCATTTTGATGGTTCCAGAACCTTGCAGTACACACCAAAACTTATATACTAGATGATCAACCTTTTCTGATAGATTAGACAACGTTTCTTTCACAATGCAATCGCATGACCATAACTGGTCTTTACCTTTAAGGGAAGGGGAGATGGGAGAGGATATTGTAATTATAATTCATTTCATGCAATCATTTTTGGTTCTAATTGTAGCTCAGTGTATAAAGCCAAGTTGGATTGTCGACGCTGATATAAACAAGCAATTATTTTAGCATTTCTGTTCTTTCTGTTTTTTTGTTTTTGTATTCAAGATAAGTTGTTTATGTATGAATGGCATCAATAAAGAATAATGATTTTTAATTTTTTTTTTGTCGGGTAATATGTTTCTCTGGAAATGGTAGGCCTATATGTACAAAATATCATTCAAATATATAACAGAAAGTTATAATTTTTTCATCAAACATTACTTGTTCGGTGTCGTCGTTTAAGTTGAACTATACAATCTCAGTCTCAGTCAGGATAATATCCACTGGTGAAATAAAAAAAGGAGGAAAACAAAAAAGGCATATTTTGAGGGGGAATAATAACATAGGATCTCTACGTAAACTTAGTGTAACGGGACATTACGTATAAAACACACACACGCGCGCCCTCTACAGGAAAAGCAAATCAAAGACGAAGCTTATCTATATTGCTCTATGTTCGCTAATTTCACTCGACTGGGCGTTGTGGCGTGCGCCTGTAATCCAGCTACTTGGAAGTCGGGGTTGGTGGATCGCTTGAGAGCAGGAGTCCTGTATGTCGTCGTTCTATGGCGATCGGGCGTCCATGCTAAGCTCGGCATCGATATGGTTGATTGGTCGGAGGACTGGCCAACCAGGTCGT
>BEXV01003887.1:20390-34816 GCA_003118195.1 Hemicentrotus pulcherrimus | reverse complement strand
ACAGCAGTCGACACCCAGTTGACCCGGATAATTGCATTAAGGGTTATTGATAGCAAGCTTCGCATTATAAACATGATAAATCACCTGACATCTGACAGTCGATTTTCTTTTCTATTATTTTATTTCCTTTCATGTCACTAATTTGAAGATTAGCGGATTTGGCCTCAATACCACCGGTGAAAAGATATCGCAAACAAAAAATAAAAATCTTTACTCCAACTGTATACACCAGGTAGTTTGTGTAATGATTGTGTTTTTCAAATCCAATAAACTCACAATCGGCCAACAACCAAGATGTACAAGTTACCCTATAGAGAACCGACGTACTTATTCATATTCGCACGTCGTCCAGGTTACTGGTTACAAACAACAGAGCCTGTGCAAGAGGTTTACCGCGAAATCATTCAAGCAACGGACTGGAGCAAGGCAAATTCATTGCTTGGCGCTGGTGGGATTACCACGCCATTAGGCACTTTTAGATTTGCGCAACAACTACGTGAATTGCTACGATCGACGTTCTTTTAATGCACTGCCTTGAATGGACGTCACACGTATCAATTCACGCAAATCTAAAAGTCCCTATTGTTTAGCCTAAAACTGTTTAGAACGATCAAACTTAACGTATTGGCTAATATGACGCCACACTTTGGTTCTCTATGGGAGAAATAGACTCAGTCTTTCCAATGAGTTTTAAAAGATGGAGTCATATCTAGCTCATTCCCTTTGTACCATCTTCGATGCCGCCAGGAGAAAGTACGTCAGGCATGTGCTTAACTGAATCGTTCTTGTTGATACGTAGACAAAAGATTCCTGCTGCAAACTAACTGGCCACTTTCAAAGGGAGGTGTGTTTTTATAATGATAATGATAATTACTTTTCGCTACCACTCGTCTGCAAGCGAAAAGAAATGGAGTAAAATTTCCTGAAATAGCAATCATAATTACTCGACTGGGCATTTGTGGGCACTAATCTTATATATAACATCATAAGGAACTGTACAAGAACAAATTCACCTTTCATTTCCGTGAGCCGGAAGTAACCGGAAAAGTGTCAAATTGTAGGTTTTAGAATTTTCACCTATTAAAGGTAAAGACTAGTATTGGAAACGCCCCAATTTAAAAAAAAATGAAATGGAAGCTCTCATTACCAATCATGTGAAAGAATATGTTTTGACAAATACATGATGACAAAAAATTTGCCGGGAAACCGCCTACTAATAACATATATTTGGTAAATTTGTTTCTTTCATGGTCTGTGAGAGATTTAGGGTAGTCCCATATACATCCTCCTGTGTAAAGTGCTTGTAACTTAACGAAGAATGGGCCAAATTTCTTATCATTTTGATGATTTCTGAACCTTGCAGATGCTAAATGCTAGATGATCAACCTTTTCTGATCGATTCCACAACGTTTCTTTCACAATGCAATCGCATAACCTTAACTGGTCTTTAACTTTAAAACTTCTACTTTACTATGTATGCACATTTCTTGGCACAATTAGGCTTTTTATACATATTTTATCATCTTTTCCTTTTTAGTTATTTCAAATAAAAAGTGAAATAGTAACGATATTTCTTTGTGAAAAAATCACTACTCAAGCTTTCCAATTATATTGGCGGCTTCGAACCTCGGACATCAAAGTAGCACCACTCATGAAGATTATATTGTGCTAGAAAACGGCAGCTGCTTGGAATAATTTGTTGCCAGTTGGAACTCCAGCTCTTAAAACTTCTTGGTCTTGCTGAAATCGTTAGCACTGCACGAAGAGATAGATATGGTGATTTCTACAATGATATACTTCAAAATTGTCAAACAGAGGATGGGAAAATTCACAAAGAACTCAAACATTGCATAAAACCGACCCTGTCATTTTTTGTTGTTGGTATTTTAGTATGATACTTGTTGTTTTAAAAGGTTTTGGAATTCATTAAAAGGAATCAAGCAGACGTAGCAGGGATTTATCCTGATGCAAGTAAGCTTAATACGTGTATACAAACTGGGATTACTAACTTGTATAGAGTCGGACCCATGGTCGGACACACCTCACTGATTCTACATCCTCTTTTTCTGTTCAAACCCATACTTATAAAGTGCATTCCTTGTGTTCTTTGAACTAACAAAGTTGCCATAATTTTCTACTAACGTGCCTTTCCATGGGTATATAGGAAAAATGTGCTATCGGATATTTTCGTCGATGTATTTTTCAAGAGTTTTTGAGAGTATACACTTAAACAATAAACATAACAATTAAAGAGCACATTTTATCATTTTTTTAAAGAAAAGTGAACTCTTGAAACTAATACGTTGTGATATTCTTATGGTTTCTTTCAAAACATGAATAGCTTATGTCTTTCGCTAACTCTCTTTTTCCCCCGCAAAGTAACTCATGCACAAACATAACAGGCGGCATAATCGTTGATAAAATGACACGAATAACAACAACAACACCATTAACTACAACAATAATAAATATACTAACACATAGAACGAGACGAGGACGAGTTGAACTCTCTGAACGGGGGTGGTCGGGTTACAAACTACTTAGAACAAGTTGCAAACTAGTTAGAATGGTCTGGACGTATTGGGAACGAATTAAAACTAGTTAAGAACGGGTTTAAACAGACTACGGACAGGCTTGGACTGTTTGAAAATGGCAAATTTATCCATTTTGAACTTGATATGAACTGACTGTGGACGGGGTACAGACGGGATGGACGTATTGAAGACTGTTTGTGAACGAGCTAAGTTCGTATTATAGATATTATTAATACATTCTCCCCCGACCACATCCCGTGTTACGCTTTTCTACGGGTCAAGAACGTAGTGAGAACTAGTTTGGTGTGATGAGGGCTCCTACTACCGCTAATAATAATGCTCGTTACCGTCACGTTGTAGTACGTTCCTATAGAAGGATCAGAGTACGGCAGTTCCGTTCATAGTACGGCAACCAGAAGAGATATAATGTTATAAGCGCTTTACAAACTTAATTATTATTAGGACATCCATATTATTTAACCTTGAAAATACGCAAGGCTATATCATGGTATTACAATGTGTCATTGCTTAAATACTCTATAATGGTGAATTTGATAAATACCAACAACATGGATAACGCACTCTGGCCCATTATTATTTCAAAACTAAATTTTTCATGATAATCACGATCAGAGCATCTCTGACTTTAATCATTATTACGTAAAAATCACCGAAGAGTAGTTATCGGGGAGTTATCCGTGGGATACTTGTCCTATGTGTAGTTGTCCGGGGCATAAGTATTTTGTGTATAATAGTTGACCTTGAATTACACTTTATACAGGTACCTAATTTATAGAGTACCAAAGCGTGATGTCATACTAGCCAAGTTATCATGGTTGCCAGTTCTAACAATTTTGTGCCAAACACTGGTGTGGCGATCACACCAAGCCCCAAACTCAGAACTTGCCCTAATCCAGCCCGTTGCTTGAATCATTTCGCGGTGAACCTCATGCGCCGGTTATCTTGTTTAGAAACAATAACCAGGACGACGAGCGAATATGACGTTAGCCCTTCGGTACTCGATTCGAGATGCATTAGTAAAGTAGTCGATGACGTCAGCAATCAAATCATAAATTATGTTGATGTACAAAGAAAACGAAAAACGCCATTTAAAATCAACCTATTTGAGGTTGGGTCATACACCTTTTTTTTTTAATATAATGACAGGCGTAAAAGTGCCAAGGCGTATTTCCATTATGCGGCAAGCAAGGTAAGTGCGTCAAAATCTATAAATAAATGAAGTACCAATCCCGAATACTTGGCTACATGTTATTTGTCAAACTTCAGGAATAATACGGTACGTCTATTATTCCACCCAGTGATTAAACATTGTCTTGTTTGGTCCACACTTCGAAGATGAATACATTCCTTTCTTTATCTAAATGCAAATAAAACACTGAATTCACACTTTTTCTTGAAACTTGTCATCACCATTTCAGTATCTATGAAAAAGATTGTCAACAAGACTTATACGATGTAACCTTAGGACATCCTTTTTAAATACAACGACAATAAAATGGGAAGGAAATTGTCCCTTGTGACATACTATTTCCTCGTGTTACATGTATATACTATTTAGTGAGATAAGTTGCTTTGTTAGTTTATAAATGAAAGTTTTCTTTTGAAACCTTTACCTCCCACTGTTTGTATATATTTCAAAAGTTACTTCTTCTACCGTTATTTTCACCCAAATGCATTCAAAACCTAGGTCTATTTTATTGCACATTGTATTACTTAAATGTGCAGCTTCGAACAAAGGGTTGGGAGTTATAGTAACGTGAGAATTTTTATGATTTATCAAGAAGTATTCGAATATCAACATCTCATTAGGACAGGAAAATGGTCTTTATAATTTTTTCTTATGTATATCCTATAACACTTCAACGACAAAGTAATTGTGACGATATGGGCCTAATTTTATAATAAATAAATGTGCCTCTATAGTGGTTGCCACTAATTACAAGTTTTATTGGGGAGATTATTATCAATTATGCTGCTAATAATAGGTATTAATCATGTCAGGAATGTAGCTTCGCTTTATCGCTTACAGCTTAGCCATGTTTTAATATGGTTTTAAATGTATTAAGCTAGGGTCAAGGTATATAGGGGAAAGTGTTTAAAAGACAACCCAGATTTTCTCTTCCCGATATCTAAGATGTCTAGTTCTGACTACACATAGTCTGCGATACAGGAGCTTTCAAAATGTATAACATTAATGCCAAGCAAATCACATTTTAAGAGTACCTAAAATATAATGCAAATAAGGAATTGTTAGATATATCATAATCATGACTCTCATTTTGTTTCGGAATGTTTTTATACTTATTTTCGTGAGAAAAATAAAGCCAAATAGTCAATGACAACTTGTATTTGATAAAAAAAAATATAGGAGTAATACTCGTAGTTGCAGACTTTATTGGAAAACGTGACACCAGACAATAAAGGTCCAAAGTGCCTTTCCTACAAGAGGTCATACCACATTCCAGTGTGGGAAAGAGTAAACGGTCAAGGGGTGTGTCATCCAGACCAGGTCCACTTCATTTGAAACTAATTCTTTGAAGTCTGATCCACCATTGAGAGAAAAATAAGTAATACTATGTATGTGTGAATAATTATAAGCAATCTTAAATAGGTATGTCTTTCATAGTTAAAACTAATAGTTACAATTTTCCTAGTGAATGGCCTGGATCAACATGAAAATAACATCTTGACCATTGGTGGACGGTACTGGACATTGGTATGCAGCCACCGCCAATCCCGTAAACATACTCGGGCTAACATCACCTCATATTCTGGAAATGAGGTCCTAGAATACGTATTTATCTTATTCAATGTATCTTGATGACAAAATAACATTTTAACATATCTTGATTTCGGTTGATGGCTTCGCTCCCTCGCAGAATATAGACGTTGGATTTCGGATAAGAGCGTCAGCCCTTCTAGCGAAAATGAGACCGTACGCATGTGTCATCACAGCGGTGTCCTCTTTTCCCCCAAATTGTCGTCACTTGCTTGATTGGTTTAAAGGTACTATGACCCTTTTGCAGGCAACCTCAAATGCTGTAGAACTTTGCAGTAATTAATATGAATATGTCATGTATGACCTATTTGTGAAATTTAAACGTTAGCAGTGTCCTCACGTTCAAATTATTCAAGGAAACCCGTTTACTTGCTAGACTTCACTGTCAGACACTATTGAGTGACTGACTGGCTTTTTTTCTTCTTTGGTATAACATACATGAAAAGAGTTGTAAAGGGTACATGAGCAATTGTCTACATCAATAACCCACTTCTTGTGATGGCCAAGATTAAACTTATTGAATCTTTGCGCAGCATAAAACTTACATGTATGACAATTCGGTATAATATTTGTCTGAAAATCAAGACTATTACTTTTGGGCTCTATAGCCCTAAAGTCCATTTGACAACTAATAGTCGTTATTTTACCACTTGAAGACATTTTCAAACCCCACCTTTTTTAGGGAAGTTCTAAATTAGTATTATCTTTCAAATGCAGTTGGAATTTATCTTTTTTCATTTGTTGGGCCTGCAAATGGGACATAGTACCTTTAATGGTATAGTAGAAATGCAAATTTGATATTATAGGGATTCGCTTTCTGATGTATTTGGTAGGTATCAAGTCACATACAAGCTATACAAATGCATCCGGTTTTCCACCCAGGTTGACACAGTAGGAACACTAGTACCCCAAGTCAGTCCAATAGTACCCTGTCCTGTGTGAATCTAAGTCATGGATTAAAATAATATTCTATTAGGGGGCGGGGCACACACACTCACAATAGGGATGGGGGAAGGGGCTCTCTTTTTTTTTTCTTTCTGAAGCGTTATATGTCTCTTAAATCTCTGGCTAGAACAAAAATCCACAAGGGTTTCCAAATTTGGCGGGTTTATACCTATGTGGTTAGAAAAATAGTAAGCGACCGCACTTAATTCCCACCTGGACCGGTAACTGCTTAGCAATATTATTGCCCACACGATTGACTTGTGCGAATGATTGCATTGTTCACTATATCTTATTGCAAAATCCATTTTTGCGATCAATGATTGCTAAGCTTTGTATTCAATGTAAAATATGAAATCATTATGTGCAGATCAGCCCCTTTTCGTGTTAGAAATTACACCATCTCCTCTTGTGCATGTTTTAGTTTTAAACTTACCCCTTGTGTAGGGGCTAGTAGGGGTGCTGCTATTGTATATCTGTTTTAAACCGTCTTAGTGTGTAGGGATGTAAACAACAACAACAACACAAATTGAACTTTCAGAGAGCAGAAAACCTCTCAACTTGAAAGATTATCAACTATCGACCATGTACCACAAAGCCCTGAGTGGTGGGGCGGTTGGTTAAGCGTGTCTCCCCACTTGAAATCCTGTCGAACATACAATAGGATTCGATCATGAATAATAGCTTTATTCATTGAGATCAGTGAGAGTAACAGCACCGTTCAATGTTTGCTGCCTGCCCCCCTCGCGAAGGTACTTACAAAACCTCGGTGCACCAGGGATTTAAGTTCAGAGGGAGAAGCATGCTCCGCCGAAGAGCATTCCTACATCTTCTCATCAGAAACCTGGTTATCGTCGACAAGAGCAGACAAAACGCTCGAGTCTTTTCAGTCTCCATAGAGTCCATACCGAACTGAAGTTGAATAACGGTTAAAGAAAAAGAAATCGCACAAAAGCAGACAGTCTGTGCTCTTCTTTTCCTTTCATAAAATATCTGCAATTTAACCCCGAAGAGCTGCAAACATTCCTTTGGTGCAATTATGGCCATTGCTTGAGTTGGAGAACTGAAATTTACCAAGGCACACCATTCTAGACGGGTATGACACTGTACAACGTTTGGTTTGGTTGACAAGACTTCATTCATTTGAAGGAACCCTTTCAAAAACTACGAAGTTGCCCTTCAAAACTTCTTTGTTCCTGAACATGTTTGTGATCATCATCACCGGTCATCACGTCATGATTTTGGACATGCAATCAGAGTAATGAATGGACCACTCAATGAGTAAGTATTAACCTGTTAACTCCTGACTTCTCTCATTCCAATATGCTTAATGCAGGAAGTACCCGGTTCCAGTAGGTAGTGGGTTTAGGTCTCTCTAATAGTATCTTCTCCGGATGCAGACGTATATTACTCTGCAGTTTGCTTTATTCTTGTTGTCTCTAAATATTTTACACTCTTTCATCCAGCATATGATGAACAATAATGGTTCTTGGTTCAGCAGCTCGCAATAACCATTGACGTTGATGTTAAAGCTTGTTCAAAATGAATTACAAACCATTTAAACTGGAGGCTTCTGAAGGAAAATAGGATTTGGTGAGGTCTAAAAAGAAATTGAATATGATTGTATTCTTTAGTCGTTAGCAAAATTTTTTTTTTTAATCATTACCGACTAAATAAAATCAAAACATTTTACCACACTTTAAGGCTGTATTTAGTTCATAGCTCATTATATAACGTGTTAGAGCCAAATCGATTTCAAGGAAAATTACACGTTCTGTCATAGTTACTTGTCATCAAATTGGCTATAAGACGGCCAAATAGCCTGATATTGTCAAATGGTATTACTCACTGCTAGCACAGGGTTCTGTGGACCATTCTTAAAGACGCTATACTGTTTACATTTGTACTTTGCACAGAGCTTACAGAGTTTTAATTCGTATTTTTCAATACGGGTATGAGCCTTGTGAAGCGCCCTAACTATGGGATACTAATCGTTTTATTAAACAGTTTTAGAAAGTTCTCCACACTCTCAACTATTCATCATAGTATAATACTAATCCTATCCGTCGTTTCTCATTTCCTACCTTCGATTGACACCTGTTATGTCTCACGTATATGCTGTATTATTTTTGTAAGATAGGCAGTAAAATTGACAAATTTCGCATTTATGTGTCAGGGATCTTCTGTAAGACTTAATACCCATCAGGAAAGTTGTTTTAACGAAATCTGCTTTTAAGTGTTAAGGAAAATCTGGAGAAAAAAAACGATTAACAAATAAACACCCACCCCTCCCCCAAACAGGTTAAACCAAATACTCATGAGCAGAGGTGGTTTCAAGTGGTGTAGGATATGAATATGTGCATGACTATGCTTCAATGTAATACGCAAAAATATACTCAAAATTGTTTCTAAATTAAATGATGTTCTAATGATTTTTATAGATAAACATATATATGTGTTTAAATATTGTCGATGATTTCATTGGTTTGTTTTTACCTGACTGCTAAGAAAGTATGTGTATGCTTGTAAGTGAGCAACCGGGGACCGACGGCTTTAATTCCTCTCCCAAGGACTTGGTAATACAGATTAATGCCTTACCAAAGGACACAAGCGTATCGACTCGATTTCGAACCCGGGACCTCCCAGTTAGGAGACCAATGATCTACCTCCGAGCTATAGCGTCTCTTTACAAATGAAGTAAATTACCATGGTATACTGATGTTTCATACAATCACTCGAAAAATTCTCGAAAAGTTAATTACAGGCTACTTGGAAGTTGTTTGTAAGTATATCAGATTTATTATATTGTTGTTTACATGCCAGGGGTATCTCAGGTGAAACACAAACATTTATGAACCCCTGGATAGGGCTTAACTCGTCAATCACATCACTATTGTTTACAAGGCATGACAGATAATTACATCATAATGTGAAGGACCTACATGCCTTAAGCCATGGATCATTTAACCTTATCAAAATGAATAGACATGCAAAATGTGAGTTCTCTATGCTAAAACTCCTTAAAGCATTATGGATGTTTGTACAGTCACTCATGCCCCTCCCCAGAAGAAGACAAAAATGTATAGAAAGTAATCGAACGTAAGGAAATTAGTAACATTGCGTAAATTTTGCAATTTATTAGTTAAATATATTTTGTTCTTGGAGTACATATTATTTATCAAAGAAATTGTTCAAAATGTGTTCGTATTTTATAAGTATAACTATTAAACATCCGATAATGATGTCGTTTCTATATAGCTCTGCTTTAATGTTACTCATGTATACACACGATCATTACAATAGGTTGTGACCATATATCGCTCACTCTCTCTCTCTCTCTCTCTCTCACACACACTCACTGTATTTACCTATTGTTGGTATTGGATCCACTTACATGTATTGTAGGTCTAATATGCTTGACACTTTCAAAGTGTGATTTCTCTATCGAATCACTTGAAATGACTGATAAAAAGTTCATTCTATCTACCTGGGTACTTCCAATTATACCCACCATTTTCCACATTACCAAGTGAAACTTATGCGATTCCACAGTTCCTCATATTCTTTCTTCTCGGTAACTGTGTTTGTTTTTACGTTTACTAACAAAAGGGCAGGACCGAAGTTCACTTCATGTGTCAACAAAAACATGAATCGTTGATATACTTTATAGCAGACATCGTTCACATGAACGCTTTCTATGTATATAAAGCTGTCTGATATCAAAATAAAGCAAAACGGCTTCATTCCTATCCATGCTTACTTTCGTTAATGTATTTCACATTTTCACTCATAGTTTGTTTGAGCGGTTCCTTACATGTTTAGCAAGATCTTTAGATGAAGAAAAGAGTCTTCTTTTAGCATGCTCTGTTGGACCTCAACAAATTAATGGTTTGACCTTGAGCTGACTGATATCGATCCATTGTATGGAATGAATAGTCCAGATGGAAATGGACCTATTCAATAACATGACATTAACATACGTGGTCAGAAAGCTTAATCCATGATAAGACTCTCGTGGACAGTTCCAACAATACAGATTATTGATTTTAATTCATTGTTGAATTGAGTAGCTTTATATGATCAAAAACAGACCTGTTGATTGGCCATCATCAAGTCCTTAGCTTTACAGGGCGTCATCATAAGTAATTCAGGTAATTCAGGTTATAAGGTCTCCGATTCAACATACCGAGTTCCATTTTAAAGATGCTTACCAGCCAATTAAAAAAAAAAGTTTCAGTGTTAATGTAGTTGGATTGTAAAAGGCAGCATTTAAGCAATATATTTTTTTTCCCCATTACATTTCGAAGTTCACATTTTCATCAGGTTGACATGTGCTTAACTAAATCATTTGAAGTAGTTCCTTTTTAGAATAAAATTGGGGTATAATAATATTATTACAGCAATAGTTTACGTTGATGTACCTAACATGCATGTGTGGTTGCTTAAATGGTACATACGAAGCAACATTGAATTCTTTCCTTTTTTAGTAAAAATAAATGAAGCATTATAAGTTCACCTCTTAAAAAAGAAACAATAAAAAGTACATAACTTTCAAGTAAATGTAGGAATAAATTACAGTTTAGTTGTGTTTGACAGAATTTGTGTTTGTCCTTAAAAGTTACATCACTACTGATTTTTTTTTAATTACGTAAACATGAACAAACAGTTTGATATTGATTAAGCAAAATGCATTTGTAGCTACCTCAAAGCATGTTGCATAATATTGTGTACTGTTGTATATGCATTCAGCCCCAAGTAATACCACAAAATCGCACAGTCGTACATGTTCTAAAGGAAACCATACAAGACATAAGCCTTTCCCCGGGATGGCGTAATATTCTCTTTTTCCTGTTTAAGGAGTATTCAATTTATTGGCTAGTGAAGACGACTAAAATGATGATGTTCATAGATTGAGAATACTTGAAGTTTCAATTTTAAAGCAACAAATATGTTATACTTTATGCATTCTGTTGTGAGCGAGATGGATTCCGTTTCTGCAAGAGAATGTTGTTTCATGGATATAATTCGTTTTACAAACATGATCTCACATGACCAAAAGAAAGTAAATGCAGTTCGGCATAATCTTCGCTGAATGAGCAACCACGCCTTTACTAAAAGCACCTGTCTCAGCTTCACAACAACATAAAAGTGTTACTTCTACACTTCTAAGGCTGCTTGACGCGGGAAGTTCTATTTGCCAATGGTGTTATGTAGCCCCTCCCTTTCTTAATAGTTTGACACGCAGCATCATTGTAGCATTATGGTAAAGAGGAAGAGTAAGTAATGTGATCTAAAGTGATATAACGGTTTATCTCAAACTACTCTTTTTACCTTTCCCCAAGGGACTTCAATTTACAAGCATTTTGCTTCCATGTCAGCCATTGCATTTCAAACATCATTTCTTGTTTTTTATCTTTTTTTTCAGGTATTTGGTAGTAGAAAAAAATGTAGAATTATGCAATTTCTTGTACATTATGGACACATTTTCTTAATTGTTAGTTCTTTATGATTCTAGTCATGTTGTACATTTATTTATTGTGAGTTTGATTAATTTGTATGTTTATCAGCCATGCCCTGCACATGTCATCAATGTTACATCGTTTACTTTATGTTTGGTAATTTGAATATATGAAATGAAATGAAATGAGGAAGGAAAAAAGGTACATCCACGGTTTATATCCGTTATTAGCCGATAGAAGAGCACCTTTATTTTGTTTCGAATTCAACAGATCGATAGAGCTTTTGAGAGGGAGACGTGCTGTCTATTATGATATACAAGCCAAGGGCTGCTTGTGTTAAATACCCACCGACACCACGCGGTGACCATTACAATATGCTTTATATTGATTATTATGTGGGCTTTGTCAGTACAGACGTACTACAAGCTAGTTCACAACGGTTTGAATAAACGGTAATTTGACTTGCATTGATCGATTTTAAATGTACTATAGAACTAAGGCTATACCGTGGATTGCATCCATTCCCCTCTTCTTAAAAGATTTAAAGGATGCACATCTACGTGTAATAAAACGCCTTGCTTCTTTGGAGACATGCATCAGATTCTCTTTCGAGTTCTAATCTAATACCATACGGTGGGATCAAGATATGGGGATGGAGGTATAGATGACAAACTCAAAGTATACTCAAACGTTTGAAATGTTAATCCATCTACTAAGAGCTAAGACGGTACTGTGGCTCTTAGAACACACTCCTAGTCTAGTTCTTTGCAATTATGCATTATCTGAAAAGGAAGCGGGTAAGTAAAAACAGAAATAGGCCGAGTTTGACTGCATCTTGTTGTTGACAAGTAAACACGATAGTTACAACTTTCGAAAAATCAAGGCAATTTCTATAGCCATGTACGTCCCCTATTGAAGTGAGCGAAAATGACAATGTCGTATAACGTAATTCGAACATAATGTCTATGGGACAATAATCAGTGTATTTAAATGCCCTTGAGTTCATTTTTTCTAAAATAGTCGCGATTTTGTTTTGAAAGATTCATTTGTGTGTGTATGTAATGTAAAGATTATTAGCAGTTTATCACTCTACGTGTAAGGGAAACATTGCTCTGTTAAACTGTAGGTCATCATAATTATCATGATAACAAAGTTATGATTATACCAATAAATTATCATTCATACTAAATTAATCATTCATACTAAATTAATCATTCATACTCAATTAATTATTCATACTCAATTAATCATGCCTGCCGTAGCAACAATGATATCAGAGTTGACAAAAGACTCAACTCCGTTTCGTTGAAGATCAACCATGCATCAGGTCTTTCGTCTTCTTTGTGAATGGCTGATCGTCAACGAAACGGAATTAAGTCTTTAATCAACTATGTTGCTTTGGCAGGCAGGCAGGCAGTGAAAGCTCACTCGTTTTATCAAATTATGGAAATGCAAGCATTACTTTAAACAAACAAAACTTTGTTATTTCTGGCTCATTTTTACTGATTGAGGTGTCATATGAAAGGGCAAAAACTCAAATTTTTTAGAAATGTGATTTTCTCTTTGAAATTCAGATACCGCCCGCCAAATGACTTTTTGCTTTCCTCTCTTCAAATTGCTTTTAATCACTCATGCGTGAGATATGAATAATATGAGTTGCATCAAATGAAAGAGGAGGATCTAAGCTTTCCAAAATTATGTGTCATTTATTAATTACAATTGTGATTAAGTTATGATAAAACATCGATAATTCTCGGTTTCGTTTTTTTTCTGGGACGCACTGTATAGTTTAAGGGACTTGTTAGCATTGTTCATAATTATGAGAGAAAATGATGCTAAGGTAGAACATTCAATGCTAGATGTACAATAACAAGAACGTTTGAGTGAAAACAGATCATTATTAATGATATAAATTTGGAAAACTGATCTGATCGATTTCTTAATTATCCCAACTACATTATTACAATCTAATTACATTTTAGATCAATTTAAATCGTCACAAAGCAATTAAATGGCTCTATATACCATTCCAGACATTTATGTGTTGAAAGATTCTTAAAAGCCTTTTTTATGTCTTATTTTCAAGGAAAAACGGTTAGGAAAATCCAAAAATGGTTTGGAGAATCACTGTTAGAGGGTGTTGCACAGTGATGCCTTCAATGTAAACCATAAATGTCTTTGTGGATTGAGAATTTTCTCATGATTTTTTACCTTTTAGAGGGTAAGTACAGTAGAAGGAATATAAAAAGTAACATTTAATACAAAAATCACTCAGTTTTTCATGTACTCATAAAGCTGCTGAAGCCAACTGGCAAAACAAAGAGGAGCAAATTATCTTATTATAGTCAATGATATAATACCAAACAACGTGGTTTGCAACGCATGACTTAAAAGATCTATACTCTTAAGCCTTAATCCACATTGAATGATAACCAGTGGGGTCATTGCTCGGTATGGTTAGAAACGAAGTCGATATGCTACTCTTTATATTTACAGGTCTAAATTAGTGTCTTTACTTTGTATTGTTGTTGGGGTTTATCGGCGCTATCCATCGATTCCGATGATTTCCGCCAGGCTGTGTGTGTTGTATTGTATTGTATTATTCATTCGGCACTTTCAAGAAATATAACAATTAAACAATATAAACGTGGTAAATACAAAATTGGAATGACAAACACTGTGCAAATACAA
>BEXV01003886.1:17365-27914 GCA_003118195.1 Hemicentrotus pulcherrimus | reverse complement strand
CCCCCCCCCCCCCCCCATAGATTCCTTATTTATGATTTCAGTTTTATGTGCATTCAGTATGCTTGCTTTGTTTGTGGTTCCCCGTTGGTGTCATGTTTTGTTATTTTTTGTAAGGCAGTATTAGCTACATGCAGTAACTGTTCATACATGTATATGCAGCTTTTCCCAGCACTGTATATATAGAGGGATGTTTTGTGTGGTGGTAATGGTTAAAAGTCTGCAACAAAACTGAAAGGCATTCGTAGACTAAGTCATAAGACATGGATTCCTTAGTAGTGCTCAATATGAATATTGTTTGAGCAGTATACGTATCCTGCGTTGTCCCAGAATCGCAATAATCCCCTAGGTCTCTTATAAACGTTTCCCTATGGCACTAATTTTCCTGAAATATATGTTACTTATTTTTCAATTTTTTGCATGATATTCTATGAAGCAATCGACTACCATTGATAGTAGAATATTAAATCAGTATTTTGTCCATTCAAATGATATTATAGATGTGGCAAAGAAAGTCAAAATTGTATATTTATTGTTTTGATCCAACATATAAATAAGTGGATGATTCTTATAGGTGGTTCACTTAAAAAATAATATTTATTTTAGTGAAAACCTGTAAATGATGTTCAGAAAATGTATGAAATTATTGGCCAAGTTCAATTATGAAAAGACCTTGGGTGTAAATTTGATTTAGAATTCATATCATATTTCCAACATTTTTATACATTAATTACTATCTGGCCCAATATTTACAGAGGAATAATACTCTTGTATGTACATGTAGGCAGTAGTATTAGCCTTGTACAGTAGTTTAGACCCCTATATGTACAGTATATGCGTACCCACGGAGTCACATACATTAAATGGCTAGCTCTCAAGTTGCACACCCATGTGTAGCATGTGCACCGCCATCTTGCTACTCTCTTTTTGTACTAACTTTCAATGCATTCTTGGTTACTCAACCAAATTACCAGGCAACTAGTTTCCCCTGTGTGTCTGTAAGTATCCATCTAGTGTTGTAGTAGCTGTAATATGTGTGCGGTTGTACAACGCATGCTCCTGCTACAATCGCTTCGTGGTCGATTCCCCACTCTAAGTCTAACGGACAGACACAGTTGTAGAAGAGTAATTCAGGGGTTCTTGCATTCATTTTCTATATGTGCCTCCTTTAATGCATTTACTGTCAAGATTTAAACACAAAAACAAAAAATTGGGAGGGGGTGGGGGGATGGAATGAGCTTCTAAGGCCTCTCTCTCTAGAACCCTTACTGCTAACCAAATTCTCAACTTCATCCACAGACCAAACCCAAACAATATATTCTCACCCTAACCTAGCCAAAACCCAATCTCTACCCTAACCCTGACCCTGTATCATTGAAACAAATAAAGCCAGGAGCGATTGTTGTCGGAGCAAATGTCAGATCGCTGTGTGTGCGTGTGCGCTCAAGCATGTCCCCCCCCCCTCTCAATGTCGTCCTCAAAGTCAGTGTCAAGGTCATTGTCAAGGTCAGTGACAAGGACACAGTCGAGGACACCACGGTTCAGTGAAGAAGAAAAAACAGACAAAAATATCTAGGAACAGAGAGCAATTTAGCAATGGAAAATTCTGAGATTTTTTTTTATTTACATTAAAATTACTGCATGAACTCTCACTGCATGTCTGTTACTATAAAAAGTAGTATTTTGGATGGTAACACTTTCCTGATTCAACATGACTGCATTTCTTACTAAGGTGTCTTTTATTATCTGGTCTTGCAAGAGGAAGATGTCCTTCCCAATCCTCTCACTCTCAGTGTGTGCTTCCATTTTGCAGGGATACTTTTATTTAGATTTGATTTTAAATTATTTATTTATTATGTGGCGAGAATCAGAAAGATGTTTATTCATTTTGGGTTCAACTACAAGTAGAAGATGTGTTACTCACAGTAGAGAGAATAAACAAGCATGGAGAAAAGTTTACTTTTAGGAAGCCCCAAAATTGCATAAATACATGTATCTTCCCAAGAAAATCTAATGTTTTAGGAGAAAAGGGGACCTTTGCTTTCAAATGCAATATTCTTGGGAAATACTTTGTGACATTGGCAAATGTCAAAAATGTCAAGGTCTCTTTAACTTTTGTTGTAATTATCTTATTTTTTTATTTTTATTTTTGCTGTTAAAACTACACATTAGATATATATATATCTAGGTAAATTTTCATTGATAAAGGTTGCAAATATTCTGAGAAGGTACTAATTTATACATTGCCGGTGGCAAATTTGTTTTTGTGTTTGTTGGGGTTCAACTTTACCAGTTCAAACATAACATTTTATTATGAAAACATTGATGTTTTACCAAGCGATACTTTCAATATTTTTGATTTTTTATTGTATATCTCTCTGCAAGGAATGAAAAGAAAAAGTCTTGTTTAAATTGTTACATTTGTAAAATTTCCCCTTTCTTCCTCCCATCCTCCCCAATCCATCTCAAAAAGCAAATACAGTCAAACCTGGTTTAGTGACCACCTGTCTACAAAGACCACCTGTCCACAAGGGCCACACTTTTTGTTTCCCTTCAAAATGGTTTCTCATTGAAACATGTCCTAAAGGAACCTGTCTACAAAGACCACTTTTTTGTTTCCCTTCAAAATGGTTTCTCATTGAAACATGTACTAAATGAACCTGCCTACAAAGACCACTGTTTGTGTTTCCCTTGGTCGATCGCTATAGGTGTCCACCTCTGTTTAAAGGCCAACTGTCTATAGTGGTCACCCGTTAATAATAATAATAATTAACCGTTCTTGTATAGCGCATAACACATAGTATATGAAAACATGTCCCAAAGCGCTCTCGAGAAAAGCACAACAGAATACAAAGACAAGATGAACTGGGTAACAGACATAAGTGGATGAATTAAATGTTAAATAAGTGCGTCTTTAAAGCAATCTTAAACTTAACAATGGAGTCAATGTTTTTTAGATGTTCCGGGAGATTGTTCCATAAAGTTGAGGCAGTGTGAGCAAAGCTGCGTTCACCATATGCCCTGGTCATCACTGGTGGAATAACAAACAATTTTTTATTTATTAGAACGGAAATTTCTAGAAAGTGTGTACAATGTTATCAAATCAATATCTATCAAATAAAGAGGCACAAAATCATAAAAACAATCATAAGCTAACAACAACATCTTGAATATAATGCAAGATTGAATGGGTAGCCAGTGTAAGTCTCTTAAAATAAGAGACACAGATTCATGTTTCCAAATACCTGCCTCCCCCTAGAAGGAAACATGTGTTCTCCTTGTAGGGTCTTAATAGCCAGGTTTGACTGTACATACAGTATGTACTTCTGTGATTGATGCCCCCAAGTTAATTTTCAATTTCCCTTTGAGTTCCGAGATATATTTCATTTGCAAAGGTTTGTCGTTAAAATACCCTTTTTTATTTTCAGTGCAATACTCTTTATGCAACCTTGACCTTCTTTGCTATATTACCTTTACACTAAATGGCTTTTGGAACAATTGAAATCATGTTTAATTGATACTGCATGTATAGAGTTGAACCTTATCACACATGTAAAGGCCGCTTTAAGGGAATCAGGACAAAGCATTGGTCTTTATAGACTGGTGACCTGAGTAAACCAGTCGTCGCTTAGAAGGTGTCACTGATCTCATTAACGTAACCAAGCTTTCACCAAATAATGTCTGTTTGGAACCAGAAAGTCATTGTCTCGTATACTTTTAATACAGAGTTAATGCCCTTTTGGCTCCAAACAGTCAATCTATGGATGTTTGTCATAATATTAAGATTTAAAGCTCTTCAACACAAAGTGAACGTACATGTGTCTATTTGTACATGTATACCAATTAAATGTTTTTAGTATTTTCTCTTTGAAATAAATCTGTTTAGAGTTTACCTTTAACAACTTTGCTTCTCTTCTCTTCGACCTTTGACCTTTGACCCATGTAGGTAGCCAAGTTGATGACAGGAAGGACAAGAGGAGCGGCCAGAGGATTATGGCGCCCCCAGGTGGTGCGTCAAGTCTCTCCTTCAACTAGACTCCTACCGGTATCATAGTGCCACTCCCTGGTTTCTTACAACTACGCCCTTTATGCATAGAGAAATTGTAGCGAGAGAAATGTATTAATGGATTTTATGATTATGCCTAGTTGTTTCGTGTGCCCTTTTTTATTTCCTTTTTGTGATCTTCACAAAGATACATGGCCAGCTTTCACGACTGATGATGAGGGTTAGTGGGGGCAAAAGGATGCACTGTGTGGTTATATTGGAATGCTCTTGTAAATAGAAATTGGGAGAAGGAACACTAAAGGTTTACAAAATATCTTGTTTGCACTGCCTAAGAAGGGAAACTGTGAGGAAAAATGTAATTCAAATAAGGATATTTAAAAAATGTATATAGGTAATTGGCACGAGGTGAGAGACTGCCGAGTTCTGGTTTTAAGGATTTTGTCTAAAGAATTGGTGTTTAGGCAATTTGGAGACAACAGAATTATCATTTACTGCCCTTTTGAATTAATAATTGGTATTGTGAAATTTGAGGAAAGTACATTTGTAAAAACAAATAAATGGTGGATTGATGAATGGGTTAATAATAAAAAAAAGCTGGCAAACAGCCCAATGACAAACTGCTGATATGTCTCGTACAATGTATGTTCAGGATTGTCCAAAGACGCGCAAGCTTTTCTGAGGTACAATTTCTGAAGGAAATCATCTTTCTACTGTTATAATTGGAGATGGATTTAAGAGAAAAAAATGTGCACAAATCGCTACGTGGATAGGTACACTGCTGATATACTGGTAGGTACAATTGAAGTGAACAAAGCCGATGTGCTTGTGAGCTACACGATACAAAGTAAAAATTTTAATCCTTATTTTATCTTTTGTTTTGAGGAAAATGAAAGAGTGCTTTTGTTCTACAGAGCTTTCAATATACTCTTCAGAATTCATTCCATTCTTTATTTCATTTACAGTTACTTCAAATTTTAAACTTGGATGACAGGCTTGTTCATCAAGAACGATAAAAGTAAGGGTTACTTGTGAGATCAAGAATTACTTGTGAGATTAAGATTACTTGTGAGATTAAGATTACTTGTGAGATTAAGATTACTTGTGAGATCAAGATTACTTGTGAGATCAAGAATTACTTGTGAGATTAAGAATTACTTGTGAGATTAAGATTACTTGTGAGATTAAGAATTACTTGTGAGATTAAGAATTACTTGTGAGATTAAGATTACTTGTGAGATTAAGATTACTTGTGAGATTAAGAATTACTGGTGAGATTAAGATTACTTGTGAGATCAAGATTACTTGTGAGATCAAGATTACTTGTGAGATCAAGATTACTTGTGAGATCAAGAATTACTTGTGAGATTAAGAATTACTTGTGAGATCAAGATTACTTGTGAGATTTAAGATTACTTGTGAGACTAAGAATTACTTGCCCTCACGTCAACTTACTTGCCCAAATTTCACCTGAAGTACCTAAATATTGAAATGATAAGTTTGCCCAAAGGGGCAAGTGAATTTTTAACATGCTTGCCCTTTGGTATCCATGTGTAGGCCACCCTGGAAAAGTGGCCAGTAGATTTTTGTAGCGGTTTTAAAGGCATGCAGCTGTTGAGCCCTGGGGGTATACCGGTAGTTTCTTCATATTATATGAACAATCGGATCAATGTTAATCACTTGTTTCTTTCTAAAGAAAGATATACAACGTAAAATGAAGGTAAAGCATGATTCACAACAACATACATGTAGGTGCAACATTAAGGGGAAATCAGTGTGTGGTTGGTGTTTCATTGGTACCGTACTTAAAACTGAACTTTTTGCTTTAAAATCAATTATTTAAGTCTGTTTCTTTTTCTCTTTCAAAATGTGAAGATTTTTATTACCTATATACGTTGATTGAAATAGGTCTATATTGGTTTGTAGATAATTTGACATCAAATGCTATTATATAACAAAGGATCGTTTTATGTTTGTTTCGATTATCATTTCTATTCAATGGTTACACTAAGTAGATAGTACTAGGATCGCTATTTCAGTAGTTAGATCATTTTTATACTGAAAACTGAAAGTATTTGGCGAATTTCAGGTGTTGTTCCATCGATGTTAATTCTTCCCAGTTGTATCGTATGAGCGATAGAATTATTTTTTGTGTGCATGTACGGCTGCCAATAAGATTATGGATCGTAGATGCTCTCCGACTGTGAAGTGCGCCACCTACAGCCCAACCCGCATGTAAAATGTGGCCTTTATAGACAAGGCGCTGATGGCATAGAAACGTTCACGGCATGAATCTTTCATGGATCGTTTATGACGGCTGTTTCCATGGCAAGAAGCTCACGGATTGCACAAAATTCCTTGCGATTCAATCATTTTTCTTGCATGAAAGTTCCTGAATCTCAACTACTTGTGAAAGTTTTATGCATGTGAAGTTTCTATTCTTACTGGTCCAAATGTGTATGTTGTCATGAAATGCAAGAGTTAAAATGCAAAGCTTTTCTATGCAGATGAGCTCATTTGCCACAAATATACACAATGTACATGTTTCAAAGGTTTGCCTGTATTCAGAGTGCATCTACCATACTAATGAGAGTTGCATCAATGGGGTACAGAGGTCATATTATTACATATGCTACATGTAATGTAAACCCTGGACTATTCAGAGATCACTTCCTGTGGTGCAACTCTCCTACATAAAAAAATGTCTTCAATTCGGCGGTTTGTGTGCATTAAAGAACAGTTTTAATGTAAAAAAGGAAGCATTGTTAGAATGATCTGTGAAAGTGAGGCACATCAAATTGCAGATGAAGATCTTCTCACTGTCGTAAATCTACACTGTACAAGTATGACGAAAATGATGACTTTGCACCGCTTTGAATGTTAGCAAAATCACTCGAAAGAAAACCAAAACCATGATAGATAATTGATGTTGTAAATAGATTAATATGCCTTGTGGAAACTATACTTAAATTCTCTCTTTCATATATTTCTCTCTTTCTCTATATATATCTCTCTCTTTCCTGCACCGTTTCAGCAACTGTATATATTCATTAGATGTGTCCGTAGCGCAAAGTTTTTGGAGTTGTGACTGCCGAAAAAGAAGAAACCGAACAAAAATATACTTCGTAGGGAGAAATGAAAGAGTCTTGCATGTCAAACAAACGGATCAGTTTGACTTTACTACTGACTGAAAATAAAAAGTATTAAATCTGGCACATCCCTCCGTTATAACAGGATAAGGCTTGATGTATATGTATTAGACTTGGCAAAATTTGTATGTAATGGTACTTCCAATTCGGCATTTTTTCTATGGAATTTTACCCTTCTCCCTAATTATGTCTCTCAAAATCGTCCCTGGTGAATTACCGTGTGAATGAAAAATCATACATAATCATTTTTCTTTTTAGTGGCTGATAGCATATACAGTAATTATTTATCGATGAATCATGCTTATCAAATTACATGACGATTAATTCCATGTGTCGTGATATTTGAAGTATATTTATAGGCAATATGTAACGTTTCTCGTTCCGTAAATGCATGCCCGCTGCTATATTGTATGTCATTTGAGTGTATATTAATAGGAGTTTGTTATTTATACATCAAATTGTTTCTTGCATTCCCCCTGCCGAAAATGTAGAGCCAAAAAAAGTTCTATCTGTGCATTATTGTGACGTGTCTGTAGTAATACATTGTAGCATTTAATATACCAAATTTGGTCTGGGATGTAACAGAGAGACGTATTATATCCATTGATTTGCTAACAGTCATCTTTTAAGTCTGTAAAAAAAAAAAGATATTCTTCAAATTTGTTGTGGTTTGTCCTGCGTTGTGGTGTGTTTTGCCTATAAAAGTAATTTTGTTTTTAGAGAAAAAAAAATCAAATAAATGACTGTTGAAAAGCTGGAATAATATTATTTGCTTCTTGCATTTGTACAGAGTTTGTAGTTTTTGTCAGAAAGAAGATTTAGGTCACGATGAGTAAAGAGTAGTGTTTTGCGAAAAAGAAGAAGAGATAGATAGATGGATAGAGAGAGAGAGATGGATGGATGGATGGATGGATGGATAGAGAGAGAGATGGATGGACAGAGAGAAAGGTAGATAGATGGATAAAGAGAGAGATAGAGAGATAGATGGATAGAGAGAAAGAGAATAGATTGATGGATAGAGAGAGAGAGGTAGATGGATAGAGAGAGAAGGGTGAATAAGGTGTACTTTGCCTATGAAAGTAATTTTGTAATAAATGACTGTTGAAAAGCTGGAATAATATTATTTGCTTCTTGGATTTGTACAGAGTTTGTAGTTTAGATTTAGGTCAGCTTGAGTAAAGAGTAGTGTTTTGCGAAAAAGAAGAAGAGATGGATGGATAGATAGAGAGACACAGAGAGAGAGAGAGAGACATAGATGGATAGAGAGAGATAAATGGAGAGAGAGATAGAGAGAAATGGATAGAAAGAGATACAGATGGATGTATAGAGAGATAGATGGATGGGTAGAGAGATAGATGGAGAGAGAAAGAGAAAGAGAGANTTGTCCTGCGTTGTGGTGTGTTTTGCCTATAAAAGTAATTTTGTTTTTAGAGAAAAAAAAATCAAATAAATGACTGTTGAAAAGCTGGAATAATATCGTTTGCTTCTTGCATTGTACAGAGTTTGTAGTTTTTGTCAGAAAGAAGATTTAGGTCATGTTGTGTAAAGAGTAGTGTTTTGCGAAAAAGAAGAAGAGATAGATATATGGAGAGAGAGAGAGAGAGAGAGTGATGGATGGATGGATGGATGGATGGATAGAGAGAGAGATAGAGAGAGAGAAAGATAGATACAGATACAGATATGGATATATAGAGAGATAGGTAGATGGATAGAGAGAGAGAGAGGGAGAGATGGATATAGAAAGAGGGAGGTAGATAGATGGATGAGAGAGAGAGATAGATGGATAGACAGAGAGATAGAGGGAGAGAGAGATGGATGGATGGATAGAGAGAGTGAGATAGATGGATAGAGAGAAATGGATAGAGAGAGAGAAAGATAGATACAGATACAGATATGGATATATAGAGAGATAGATAGATGGATAGAGAGAAAGATGGATGGACAGAGAGAGAATAAATAGATGGACAGAGAGAGAGATAGATGGATAGAGAGAGAGATAGATGGACAGAGAGGGAATAGATAGATGGACAGAGAGAGATAGATGGATAGAGAGATAGATGGACAGAGAGAGATAGATGGAAAGAGAGACGGATTGAGAGAGAAGGGTGACTGTGGAGAGGCAGACAGATTGAAAGAGACAGAGAAAGTGAGAAAGAGAGAGAGTGAGAGAGACTGTGTGTGTGTGTGTGAGACAGAGAGTGACAGAGAGGGAGGTAGAGAGCATAAGATACACACAGAAGGGAAGCGGCTAGGGGAGAGAGAGGGGCAAAAGTGACATACACTATGTTGTTTGTAGGATGACTGGATGAAGGAAAAATATTCAACCCTAGAGACAAAGATGGAGAACAAAATCTGAGAAACAAGAAGGAAAAACAGGTAGAGATTAAAATTCAAAGGGGTGCTCTGATAAAAATCAGGAGTCACCATTTTGCCAAATTCAACATTATGTATGACATTAACGTCATCCCTTTCTCTCTTTCTATTTTTTTCCTCTATTCTCCTATATTTCCCCCTTAGCCCCTTTCTTTCTCTTTCTCAATCTTCTCTTCTCATTATTTCCATATTTCAAATGACTTTTCCTTCCTTCTCTCTTTCTCTCTCCCACTTGTCTCTTCATTCTTCTCTATTTCATAACGGAAAGTACACAACTATTTCTATTTTCTTGCTCTTTCTGTATTCCATTTTCTGTATCTTTACTTCCCATTTCCTTCTCTGTCTATTCATTCTCCCCATTCTCTTTATGTCTCTGTTTCTATATCTCTCTCTGTCTGTTTTAACCTCTCTCTCTCTCTCTCTCTCTATTTCTATATCTCTCTCTCACTCTCTCTGCTTCTATCTCTATCTCTCTCTGTTTCTCTCTCTCTCTCTCTCTCTCTCTTTCTCTCTCACTCTCTCTCTCTCTCTCACCCTCCATACCTCCCTCTCAAACTATCTTTGCCCTCCCATTCCCCAGACCGTGCATGTATACACAAATCATCATCTCACATTTTATAAGCTACACCAGCAAAAAAAAACCCAGAAAAACAATGTTTTCAAAATTTCTTCTTGTCAATTTACTTCATCGTATGAATCACATCATAAATATTACAGGTATACACAACTCTTTGTATTGGTAATTCAAAGAGTGGGGTTTCATTTTCTGGAAACAGAGACCTTTGTGATGTTTAATGACATCTATTTCCTTGGCAAAAACAAAATTATGAAATAAAGAGTTCTGTATAAATTCAATTATTATTTGGACAATTCTCAAAAGTTTCCCTTTTTAGAGTAAATTTTTTTCTTCATGAGAATCCTGAATGCCACTTGCATTGATTACTTCAAATGTTATTTTGGTATAAAATAATTTGTAACCGGTAAGCTAAAATTCCTCACTGAATATAGGCTCTCCCACCCCCACCCC
>BEXV01003884.1:4087-14810 GCA_003118195.1 Hemicentrotus pulcherrimus | reverse complement strand
TTTTTGGGGGGGGGGGCCTGCATATGGGACATAGTACCTTTTAAGGAAGATTATCAACTGCTCTATTTTTACAGTCCCCAAGTTACTGTAATGATGAAATTAATATTTATATTTGATAAAATGCAAAAGTAAAAAAGAAAATCAAACAGAAAAGAATAAATCAAATCAAATCAAAACCAATAGTATATTCAGGCGAAATACATTTATAATGACACATCCACGAATCTCCAAATTGTGCGTCTACTTACCAACATTTGAAGTTCTAATGATTTCCATATCTTCAGGCTCACAACTAGGTTCGCTTGGTTTTGCCTTTTCTGCAGGAGTCTGTTCTATTTCACGAGAACTACCTTCGTCTGAAAGAAAACACGTCATTACCTAAACGTATAAATATAGTTCAAGAGGCGTCGCTTTAAAAACATTATTGAACTTCAAGTTAAGGGCTTTTATAGTCTTAAACTCATAACACGAAATGGCATATGTGAACATCTTATTTAGGCTCATCTGGAGAAATATATTGTCCTAATAAAAGGTGTCAGAAGTTTCCTCTCAATGCTCAAGAGAGTGGACAGTAGAACGTTTCGCATTCATTATACATGTTATTTTCTTTCTGACAGTAGTGTAATAAAGAATGGTACATGTGACCTTATATCCTGCATTCGAAGTTTTACTATTATACCATTTTCTTTACATATAATAACAGACATGATTCGTCTTAATATCGCGTAAACATTTTCCTCCACCAAGTCCTGTTTAAAAGAAATAAAAATGTAAGTCGTTTTACTTGATATCAGGCAAAGGTGTTAACCATACCTTCACGGTTCTCCGTCTTTGGTACTGCTTGGACAGACTTCCAAACCAATTGTAATGTCTGAATTGCTTGATTCCCTGATGTTTGAGATGCTTTCCATTTGGAAAGCATTTGGATGTTAGCGTCCTTCCTGTTAGACATTGTCCGGTGTTGTATGTGTTCAAGCTCAATCATATTGAGACCCAGCTTTCCACCAATCTCGAAGAACTGCTCTGCTTTGATCTTCCGGGCAAATACAAGAAGTGTCTTGTCCAGGACTTCACTGTTGGATGAAACAACAATAAGTTGAACCAAGGAGAAAAACATTGGTATGTGTGTGTGCGTTCACTTGTATAAACATGTATTTACTTCATTTTATTTTCTTCTCCCCCTTATCTTCCTGTCCTTCTATTTTTCTTCTTTCTTCTTGTTTCCATTTGGAGTCATTTCTAACAATTCTGATTTTCTAGTTTATGCAAAATTGCTTTAAACTCACCACAATTCTTCGATGAATACATAGAATAGTGAACACCTGGGCCCCGTCTTTGTACAAAGAGTTGCAATTGATCCAAATCAATCGCATATCCTCAAATTAATCGCAAGTTTGCAGTCTCCTATCTCTTATGTAAATAGTTATTATTGATTTCAATCACAAAACAGTTGCGATCGATATCAACTCTTTATAAGACAGGGCCCAGCTGTACATGTATTTGATTTAAAGTGATTGAATAATGCACTTGGATACCAATATACAAACCTAAGGAGACAGTAGCATACGAATTACTAACTTACCCAGTAGAACCGATGTCTGATGCACGTAGATCAAGTTAAATGAGACGATATACATGTAAGGATATAAGGAAACAAAGAGAAGATTATTTTAACTCGAAGGCTGATAGCAAGGGTGGTTTGAAGTTGCTCTCCCTCTCTCTCTCTTTCTATATTTGTGTCTATCTACTCCATCATGATTTCCTAACTGTTAGATATGATTCAGAAGTGATAATTCGTTCGTTAGAATGAGTTAAAACACATCTACTTTATATCGTATTTCTTTGAACATATTGCAATTTGAAAAATTGACACAATATGCAATTTCTTGACGGTCTAACCATTTTTTGCTGCAACTATACATAACATTTTGTTTGCGACACAAGGCTTTGAAATGATGTGAAATAAACTAAACGAGATATTTAAAGAGATCATCACGCATTCAAATAATTAGAGGAATAATTTGGACCATAGTGCGTTTATATTTGTTTCACTGATTGTTTGCCTGGTTGATTACTTTCTGGTAGACATTGGCTTTGGTTTTGTTAACCTTTTGGAATATATTCAGTTAACTGCACCCTTGTTCTTCCTTTATTTGTTCAAATATTTTAACACATTTTAATCTTCTTAATATAATCCTATCGGAAACCAAAATCAAAACCGTTAATTAGGTTATAAATTAAAGTTAAAAGAAACGCAGAGAGTCAACGGCAAACCTGTCATCTCCATCTCTTCAGCAGGTGAGTCTAAAGATTTCATGAGTGAAAGTAACGTGTCCTTTGCTTCTTGACCAGAGGCTTGTGCCTGTCGCCATGTTACCAGCATGTCATAGGTGGCCTGCTGCCTGTCTCTGAACCTCCTGTATTCTATGACATCTAACTGCTGAATGCTGAAACCAAGGGCTACCCCCAGATCATAGAACTGATTCACTGTCATCTTTTCAGCAATGGTGTTGACATCAATATCCTTTAGGTCACTCCTAGAGACTTCATCAACTACCCTGAAAATCAAAATAGAGGTATCGCGGTATATTAGATGTAATAATAATAATTTACATCAACAACAGTATCCACAGCACTGATGGTAATAATACCTATAATACTACTACACTTATAATGAAACTACTTGTAATAACAATGATATAGGTTTTCCCGCTCAATTTTGCAATTTGGTAATTCAAATTAAAGAGCATTCAAGTTCGCCACCACAAATTGTCATTCGATGATAAGACAGGCGATCGGCTTGTAAAAGTCATTTGATTCCTGACTGACCTAAATATGTATTATTATGATTGCAGCATGAGCTAAATCAATTTTTTGTTTTAGAATCTAAGGCAATGTTACCTAGTCACTTTAAGGTCGCCAAAAAAAAACTAGTAAGAGGTGAGGCAACGCAGAGGAAAATAGATGCTGAAATGAAAAATCCTCTGCAGGTCATCCTCGACCATTACTCTCTCATGATCCTGGAGCGATAACAAACGTCAGCTGCTCCCCAAAACTTGCTCAGTGGATAAAGGCAAATGAGATAGTGGATAAAGGCAAATGAGATGGTGGAATGTGAAGAAAAGTCGTTTCTAATTTAAGACAGAAATCACCTCCCCCTCCCTTCTTCCCCCATCCCCGTGCTGCCAATAATGAAACATTAATATGAAAATTAAAATTTATATTCAATAAACAAATCTGCGAAGTAAAAATATTGTTTCAAATGCAAGCTTACCGAGCGAAGGAAGCGGGTTCTGAAAAAGGCTCATACTTCAGTTCATCTGCGATATAAAAGAAATTAGGAAATGATAGCAATCTGTGTCTTGGTGTGTGCTGTCTAGAGACGTGATTGATTGATTGATTGATTTTTATTCCCCAAGCTTTCAACATGAAATAATATACAGGAATAACAGATCAAAATTAAGTCAGCTTGAACAGGATAACCCACGAAAGCTCGAGAGTTTATTTCCGGGTGGGTCCCCATTGTCAAGTGTCCTTATCATTGTCTAAACTTTCAGTTAGCAAATGTATTCAAGGAATCCTGCGAAGTATTCCGGTATGAAGGCAATTAGGTATTTTAGACGGGAAAAAATGTTCCAACAAACATGTCGATAGGAATCGAAGGTCAGATATATAGCAGCGAACCCTTCAAACAATGCCATAATATTGTTACGCGTTATAGTGACCGTGCCTTTTCATCGATTGCCCCCGCCCTCTGGAACAAACTCCCACCCCATATTCAAAATGCCCCATCCATCGAATCATTCAAAACCCTTCTCAAAACCCACCTTTTTAATCAATTATAGTTTACTGGAGGCGCACACAAGTAGTTAATTCCATTCAACTCAATTGTATTGTATTGCATTGTATTATTAGTAATATTTCATTTTTACTTTGTTGCTTTTAAGGTATTAAACATGTTGAATAATTAAAAGTTAGACAGTACCACCTGTGCGCTTAGAAACATCTGTATAAAGCGCCCTATAAATGTTATTATTATTATTATTATTATTATTACGCTACTGCTGAACCTATGCTATTATGTGCACACCTCTTTTCAAGCATTTCTTCAGATAATAAGTTTTTGCCTCTGATTTTTATCGGAGTAAATTCATTACCCATCTCTTTCTAAAGAGTGCTGTTTAATCATGTCAAGGTAGCTTAATAACTTGTGTTGTTTTAGTTTACTTTATTTTAGTTCAGAAAGTTATATGTTTGTGATAGTAATATGTACATCGCCATGAGCGTCAGAGCCTGGCAGATACCGGCGCTATATGAATATCCATATTATTAAATATTTATTATCTATTACGCCTGTAAATTAACTCGAGCGCATTTCCAGCACACTATTGTAATAATTCGTATAGAAGTGACGCTATTTTCATTGTTATGTTTTCATATTTAAATACGTGACAAACAACGCCATTGAAATTGAATTAGTTTAAGCATGAAACCTATTACACAAGGTTAAAGCATTTGAATCTATTTCAATCTATAGATAATGCTTTCAATTCATACAGCAATTATTCAGGTATAAGAGTATTCATTACATCACATCACAATTCCCATATAATATGTATTTTATACATACCTGTATATCTGATGACAAAAGAAAGAGATATTGAAACCCCGACCTTTCCAGCCTGTGCAATCGTGATAGTAACTGGGGAATCTGTATCCTCCTCGCGTGGAGGCACTGTTAGTAAAATGATCCGTTTCATTTTGCTTTGAACATCCTTTAGAGGGAGTACCTGTTGTTCATAATAATGATTATAATAACGATTATGATAATGTATTTTCCTTGCTATCATTATCATAATTATGATGAAAATGGAAATCAGGATAATAATAATAAATATAATATGACAGTAATGAGGATTAATGCCCCACAAATGGGCACTAATATATAGCACATCGACACGGTTTTGATCCAGGGGCCTCACAGTATTTTTGCAGTAATTGATGTGAAAATGTACGACTTCATTGACCTTTGAACTATGACCTGCTTCCTCTAAATTCTAATCAGATGGTTTTCCTATGGTGATACACACTTTCACCAGGTTTGAAGCTCATATCTCTTGTTCTTCAAATATTGCGATAACGGGGCTAAAACCTGTATTCTCAGAAACTCACCTCGGTGACCTTCCGTATTTGACTTACTTTCCCAACAATCTTCAAATGGATCCTAGGGTGATACACATTATCACCAGGTTTGAATCGCTTCAATAAGGTTAATACCTGTACTTGCATGAATTGACTTATATAACCTTTGACCTGTGACCTGCTTACCCCGATATCTAATCAGATTGTATTCCTATCGTAATACAACCTATCACCATGTCTGAAGGCAATACCTCTATTGCCTTCAGACATGGTGAACCATTAAATGGTTCTTGAGATATCGAGATAAAGAAGCTTTCATCTGTTACTATCATAAATTTACCACTATGACATTTGTCCTTAATCTACCTACTCCAAAAATATAATTAGGATCGTCTTTCTATGGTAATAAACCCCAATTTGAAAAAACATATTTAAACTGGTTCTTGAGATACCGCGTTAACAATAAGGCTTGCAGGATGGACCGACAACACGAAAACATAAAAATGTAATTTCAACTTTATAATTACCTTCCTTTGCTCAATCTCACACTGGCGGTAGCATGTGACTTGAATGTGATCAGACTTTGTTGCGATACTGATCGGAATTGAGGGATGAACCTTGTGGTAAGACTGCTTCTTCTCCTCCTCTTGAACATCCTGTGCGAAAATAGTATTAAGCGCTTTTAACAAACGCCAGAAAGTGAATCTAATTCAAGTATAAAGTAATATATATGTAAAATAAAAGTACACCTAAATTTGGAGAGACACAGCATTTATAATTTTACCAATGAGACCGTGTCACTGAATGCTTGACCTAATCTGCATGTACAGGCTAGACATTACTATAAATTGTGTTCATGCTTTCGGTGTTTTGTGCTTACCGCCTCCATCCCCGGAAGGTTCGCATGGACATGAAGACGAACTTCTACCTCTTTACCTCTTTCTATCGTATCTGGGATGTATGGCGTGCACATCAGTTGGTGTCGGATCACCTGATGTTCGAGAGGAATAAGAACCCACCAATCAGCACAGTGATCAATATACAGCTCAAGATGTCTCCTGTACATTTTGCAGTATGGTGGTTGGTCTGGTGAGCTGGATGAACTCTTTCTTGATGTTCTCGGTAGATCTATTATCAGTGGGTTCGAAAACAAAATGCCTTTGTTTTAAGAAGTTGTATATCGCAATGGAGCCGATTTGTCCTTTCAACTATTGCGTCTCTATATAGGATCACAACATATTTTTTTTTTTTTTATCAGTGATGGTGTCCTGGTGGAGAATAAAAACTTCAAATGGTTTTAAAGGTAAAGACCAGTATTGGAAACGCCCCAATTTCAAAAAATGAAATGGAAGCTCTCATTACCAATCATGTGAAAGAATATGTTTTGACTAGTACATGATGATATAAAATTGCCGGGAAACCGCCTACTAATTCATATATTTGGTAAATTTGTTTCTCTCATGGTCTGTGAGAGATATAGGGTAGTCCCATGTACATCTTTCTGTGTATAGTGCTTGTAACTTTACGAAGAATGGGCCAAATTTCTTATCATTTTGATGATTCCAGAACCTTGCAGATGCTAGATGCTAGATGATCAACCTTTTCTGATCGATTCCACAACGTTTCTTTCACAATGCAATCGCATGACCATAACTGGTCTTTACCTTTAAGTTCGATAATCCATCCTAACAACCACCAACCCCACCCCTTTCAGCTGTTTCTCCTTATTGAAAAATTCACCTTTCAACAGAAAGAGTAATTGTTTCTCACGACGTCATGGCGCTGTGATGACAACGATACATAGAATGGAGTTTCTAACCCCGAAATTACTAAGAAAGCGTTCTAAGCCCACACTCAGAAATCAGGATGTAAGAGTCAAGTTGTAGTTGACCATATTGAAGTGTATTTTGCCCTCTTACCTTCAATGCAAATGTAAAACATAACAGGGCAGAGTATACTGATAATTTATTTGTTATTATTTTATTTTGTTTGTTATTTTACCCGACGGCTAGGAAGTCAGTATACTTGTTTAAAAACAACATGGAGAGATACATCTTTTAGTCCTCTTAAAGGTGCAATTCAAAGAAAATCACAAATATGTCAACTAATGTATCACTAGAAACTGGTAAGCTAACAGAAGGCCATCGTTCAAGTTTTAGGTCTAATACATATCGGGTGATTTATGAAAAAAAAATACAAATACAACCACCTCCATAGCAGCTGGGATATACGAGAGTTTCGCCAGAAAAATAACGATGTTTTAATGACGTCACAATATGGAACAATACTGCCCAAGCAGACGACATCCCATAGAAATAAACATAACTGCAAAGCTTTTATTTGTCAAATTATAATGAGTTTAGTATATATAAATGTAATTTCATGTCAAACCATTCAAAGGGGTATATGACCCGATTCTGATAACTAAAATCTTTTGCGTGTAAATACACAGGATAGGGGTTAATTAACAATCAAAGGAAACCAGACTTTCATATTGAAAAATCCCCGAAATGATATTAAGGACGGCATTTGTTCACTCTTAAAACACCAAACATACCGCGGTGTGTGCAGCTGAATATATAATGGCGTCTTAATTTGTTAACAAGCGACAGATTCCTTTATTTTTGTATCGCTGCATTTGTCATCAAAATAAAAACATGAGCGGCGTTAAGAGTGAGGCAATACATTATACATTTAGCCTGACGGTAGTGAAGTAAAAGAAGGAACTCAAGAGAAGATGAAAACATAGGCACTGAAAATGTGTGAGATGTCATGGGACATCGTCTACTTGAGCAAATCATGTCCATACTGTGATCTCACACAATTTTATCTCAGCAGCATTCGGAGAGCTCTTCAGGTGCTATGCCGGGTCTGTATTTAAGCGTTTTGTAATTTATAATAATCATTACTTCGAATGTTTCCAAGCATTGAATGTTGCGATTACGTTGACGAATCATAGTTTCAACTTTGCAATAATGAAAATAAAGTTAGGTTTTAAAATCAATGAATATCTACTTTAAGTCCACTTGGTAATGAATGACTTGCCAAAGGGCACAAGCACATCAAATTGGTTTCGAACCGGAAGCCACCCGGTTACGAAAACCAATCTCTATCACTTAGCCGAAAGAGCATTGCCTGGTTTGCTGAAAAGGGATCTAAGGGCATCAATTTCTATTTATTCCAGCATAAAAACGGGTAAGTTTCAGCATCTGACCGAATGGACTTACTGTTTAAAGAATCCCATACATGGGAAACGATGTCTGGCTTCACTTGATCAGGGTTGATGGCCAAGGTAGAGTGTGGTATTCTGATCTTCACAGGTTTGTGGAAGATCATGTCTGGAGGGTCACATCTGATCCCGTAGCAGGCCACCGATTCATCATCTTGGATGTCGATGTTTGGAAGGTCTTGTAAGAGAGTAAGGGTGATCTTGCACGGGTCACTCAGGTGAAAAGCCTCTGGAGGAATAAAAATTGATACGCCATGGTCGTCTAGTTCAATTTCCTGGCTGGTATTCCTTTCGACTTCAACAGAGACTATGGCAGGTGTTGATGGTCCCTCTAATTTTTTTTCAAGACATAAGGAAATGACACAATAATAACAACATATTGTGTTTTCGTGTTAATCTTGTCAACAAGAAAAATTGACTTTATTTCCAAGGGTTGTGTTAATTACCGAAACACGGATATTCCATACAAGTTTGTAAACATAATGTATTCTCCACATTACTTCTTTATTTATATGAATCTTTTCATTTCATTTCGGGACTCATTCAGTGTTTATCTCTCGCATTTGGACTATTGATGTAAACCTAGAGTTGGGCCTGCATAACTAAATACAAATACAGTGTTCATACGAGGTATGGATGAGTTGTGTATGCACAAGTAAGTTACCCAGACAATCAGTTATTAAGTTATTTCTTCTTCCAGATGGGAAACGTAATACCACGTTTTAATCATTGCTAGACTATTAAAGTAAAGTCAACTCCACTGAAAAGTTAAGCTGATTAGATAGACAAAAATCTTAAAAGCCCAAATATAGCTTGGTTTTGAAAAATGGTGCTCAAACGTATTTTTCATAATTTTGTTTTAATGAGCAAAAAACAAGGGTTCTCCCCCCCCCCCCCCCTCCCCCAATGGAACTTGCGCGACGTTGTTTGTGACGTTGCTAAAATAGGCTATTTTCGTATTAAAATTCGTAATGAACCAAATTTAATGTATACGTCCTTTACAAACTATAATTTATATTTTAATTCACCTGCTTAGAATAGACAGAATGCAAACTGCATATATTAAGTATTGCTAAGTAGGGCAAGGCATAGTGATTGTCCAACCTGGCAACGACTCATGTTGCAGTTCGGATTCTATTGTCTATTGAATTTATTATGAGATGAATGAAATAGTCTGTATCGAGGCACTTCACAAAGACGTCCGCATTAAATTTGGTTACATTACGAAAATAGCCTATTGTCAGAAAGCAAAGGCTGGCACTTCCATTGTGAGGAGCATACGTCACATCTGTGCGGCAAATACAATATTTTGCTCGAAATGACCGAAACAAAAATCGCTCTTAAAATTCACCGGATTGAAGTGCGCCTGCGATATTTGGCAATTTTAACCTTTGATTTATTTACAACATGCTATAATTTTTGAAAATTAGAGTGGACTTGGGCTTCGTGACTTAATGGATAAGAAAAAAGAAATAGAAGCACTTATTGAGATATAATGCTGAAAAAAGTTGTTTGTGTGTGAAGGATGTTCTTACCTCGCCGATAAGACTGGATCTCCTTTAAAGAAGGTAACCTGAAATTATCATATGTAAAAAATGGTTAAGTCATTTCTATACAATTTGGGCAGACACCTATCGAGGACAATTATTCCTTTTAAAAATGAGGCTCTAATCCTATCATTATAGGTATTCAAATTCAAAGAAGACAATAACATACGCCTTTGCACCTGGTAATGCCGTTAAAAAGTTACAGTTAGAATCTCCTAAACGAACGCGGTAGAAAATGTGAATCATTTTCCTGAGTAGAAGGGAAACGGAAATAGAGTAGTCGACCTTGTAGGCCCGAATTTGAAGCCCTGTACAAATTAAGAGTCACAGTTGTCACCTAGAATGTACGATCTCATTGTACAACTAACACATCTGTAAATTAATCTTTCATATTGCTCCGTTTAGTCTCATTTCACAACGCCCCCTATCGTCAGAGTCAGCAGCCTAACATGTTAGCCTATGAAATGTTACTAAAAAAATCGTTCAAAATTCATTTTTTGTTTAAACGAAAAGCACATCAACTCCGACGTACATTATCACTAGCTCTTACATTGGAACCCTCATGTCTCATTGACTTTTGAAAGTTCACCCACCGTTATTTGATCAAAATAGGTTGCAAGCTCGTCACTGCCTATACACATGTGAAACAAGTCGAACTTTGGACTCAGTTTGCCAAGCGATTTTAAAATTATAGGTCAAGCACACGAAGGATAAGAAGCATGACTTATCATAGATCACTTCTGCTTGGTTCATTTAGTTGATTTCATCCAACCCCCCCCCCCCCCCCCCCATATACCTCTTTTCT
>BEXV01003883.1:2293-18726 GCA_003118195.1 Hemicentrotus pulcherrimus | reverse complement strand
CCCCCCCCCCCCCCCAATCGTAACTACCATTGAAACCTTGATTTTTGATTGGCTGTCGAGCCCTGTCACCATGGTAGTTGCCATTGATGGCGAATTTACCATCAATGGTAAGTTTTATGCAACAGGATCTGGGACCTGTATAAGCCAGCTTCATAAATTAGAAGGATACGTCTTTTTTCACGTAAACATTTTTTACCTGGCATTTTAGGAAACTTTTTTCCAATTCTTCCAAGAGTTCATCGTCATTTCCTTCTCGAATGAGCCTCAAAGCCCGTTTCAGTTGATCATTCCTTTCCACTACAGAATCCATTGTTTCATCCGTTTCCTGTAAGGTTAGTCGAAGAGAACTTTTAAAATGGTTTGATCTAAAGAGCAATTTGACTTGTCTATTACAGAAGATGATTGAGTATTCTTACTTTTAATGAACAATTTAGTAAACGTTAGTTTCACAATCACATGCTTGTAATACATTAAGGAGACATCTAAAAGGTGTTGTATTGTATTTTTGTATAGATCGTGGGGATATATTCTTGGGGTAAGATATAATCTATACTCAATAATACACTTTTAAACGAACTCAATTTTTTTCCTTTCTTTTTTCAATCACGGAGGCCAAAGTCATCATCTGTCTATAAGTGGGTCTAATTCCAACCATAATAGTGCCCACTGAAGAAGGCAGTGTGTCATATTCAGCCTTGAAGAGTGGTCCGTTACTAAAGGGTGCCTTTTACACCCCTAAAAGATGTTCCATCTATAAAATGTCCAAAAAGTTGGAAGGATGGGGTTAAACTAAATATCAATAATTTCCGCATTCAACATTTAGTTGCTAAGCCCCTAAATACTATGTATGTCGTATTGTAAACATTATATTGCTTGATTATTTTGCTGAATATGGGGAAGTCAAGATATGAAACATTGTTTTAAACTGACATTTTTGCAGGTATACAATTCCCTTACCACGCAAAGGTCACGTAGGGCTGCGATTTCACGTATCATGTAATCGTTCTCATCCTGCAGCTGTGTGACTTGCTTCTCGCTCTCCTCTTTCACGGACTTGAGTTCAACTTCCAATGCCTGTTCCAAAAGAAAAAGAAACGATTGCGGATGAGTATAGTACATAAAATAATATGCTGTTTTTGTATAATGTGTATTGTACTACGATCCCTATTTGCTCTTCCAAAGTAGATGCCATTTGACGATGAAGGTTATTAAAGCTCATATGAATTTATAATTATGAACTTGTTGTTTATTTTCATTTTTAACAGAAATAACACATTAATTTTGTAGACCTATGACATACGGTTTCCATTAAATCGAGATCTAATCACCTGGATCACTTATTCTTAATAAATTTGGTAATAACTTGAGTAAAATTTGTCGTTTTGTGAGCAATTTTAGTAATACGTGGTCGTTCTATCGCATCAAAATGTAATCCCTTTACACTACTTTGGAAGAATTTTTTTGTCCGTGTCCACGGCTTTAGCTTCGGCAACTGTAGCTCTCAGTGCCTTCGAGGATTACTTCCTACCCACTCACTACACCTGGGTCGAGTGTGTTAAATGTAGATCAATATCCTGCTAAAGTACGTTAGTGTTGCGACAGTGATTCGAACCCTGTATCTTGTGGGTCAGTTCGGTAAACTTCTCAAGTAGCCCACAACAACTCTAGTCGACAAAAGAACGCGATTGCAAAGACCTTAAATAATTTAGGGCAATTTCAATACCCTGATGTCTTGCCCTTAGAAAAAATATTTGGATTATGGAACGTATTATTGTCAAGCTACATAACAAATCATAAATCAAAACCCCCCTTCCAATGGGGGAAATTATAATATTTATGACCCCTGTTTGGGGGAGGGTTTCCATTTTTTGGTTTTACCTTGCGCTCTTTGTCAGCAGCCTGAAGTTTTTCCTCTAACTTCGTTTTCTCTTTCTGGAGCCCGGCAATTCGCTCGTCAAGATTTTCGGTTCCGCCTTGAAGCTTAGCCGGCTTACAATTGGCCTCCTGAAAGCAACGAACAATCTTAGTCTAGCCAGGGATATGAGAGTTTCAACTAACAATCCCTGGTCTAGCGGAGCTTGTCAATTTTTGTCTTGGTTACGCATTTGGCTCATTTTAAAAAGAAATCGTTAGATAAGATAGCATCCATGGTCCTGATTAGTGTCATAATCATCAACATGGTCTACATTTTATTTCGTCCATCATGTCCTTGGGTTGATTAACTTACACTCATTGCGATCGTATTGGAATATTAATGTTCTTATAAACAGGACTGTGGTGGTTTCTATTTGGTACGTATTGTATAGACATTTTCTTTTATTTTATTTCCATGCATCTATGTGATAATGATCATCAATGCTCACTACCTGGATAACACCTTGACGATCTTCGAGTTGTTTCAAGAAATTGGCTTTTTCTTTCTCCCATTTGGCAACTGTTTCTTTGAACTCTTCTTGTTCTTCTTCCAATGCCTCTTCTTTTTCCTGAATGAAGAAGAAAAGTTTAAAAAAAAGGGAGAAGATGTTTTTTTTTAAAGGTCAAAATATGATTGTTTTCAGTATAAACTTCAAATTTAGTCCGACACAAAATTGTCATCCAATATTGGAATATTTTCTTTTCATTATCGTAAATTTTATATAAATTATTTTCACAGTAATTCTTTTCCACACGGGTTAGTTCATAGCTTCCCGCTAAATCCAGCCACTTCCATTTTCTTTGAAAAGAGTTAAACAGGGATTTTAATGATAGTTTTGGTTAAAATAGCAATAACAATAATAAAGATAATAATAATAATAGTAGTATTGGATATTGGATAGTTTTATAAAAAAAACATATCGACCATAAATGATGCTCAGGGTACTCCTATAATACCCCGCTCTGCTAAGCTACCGATTTCGGTGCTCACAGCATTTAAGGTATGCGTTCCTACCGGTACATGAGTGACAAAATGCAGATCAATATCTTGCCAAAGGACATAAGTTTCCTGGCGGGACTCGAACTGCAAACCATGTGATCCACAGTCCGGTGACTTACCCACTAGTCCACGACAGCTCTAGAAGATCACAAGAGTTTATTACCTTGCATTCTTGGAAGCTTATCATCAGCTCTTCATATATCTCGGCATTCTTTCCTCCCTGTCCCGTAATTGTTGCCTGAACCATGTTCTTATTCTCTTCTTTTAAATCCTCGAGTGTCTCCTCTAGCTCCTGTAGGTGTAAATAAGGGGGGGGGTGGCAATGTATTTCGGCCGGTCGGTAGATATTTAATATTTCAATTGTATTTATGGTAGATGCTTAAGTAGCTCCAAAATATTTAATTTTATTCAGACTTTCCTTCCATGGTCATGCTGATGTAGAAAAAACAGGTATTTAAAAGTATTTCTTTTTTAAAAGATCATCGAGGCGTATTCAGGAGTACGACTTAAATAATAATTTATATATGCAGGTAATGTCTCTCTGAAATGACCTTTATTGTTATAATTATCTGTTTCATTCCATGTCTTGTTACGAATAGGCAAATACATTCTACTTGAAATATTCTTGCTTTTGCTGTGAGTTGGGAAATCGTCATGGAGCGTATAAACCCGTAGATTGTGTGTAATAGGTAAACAATTTGGGAAAATCTTTACTTATTTCATATGATCAAAGTTGATAGGTAGTGAATATATTATGACGTAATATAATTCTTTAGGGCATCCCTTGGTAAAAAAGGTCACTTTTGTATCATTACCTCGCAATTTCTGCGGACAGTTGAGAGTTCAGATAAAATGGAGTCGTTCTTCTTCTGCAGCTTGGTAACTTCCATCTCGCTTTCTTCTTTCGAAGATTTGAATTCATCCTTCAACTCCTATCCGAAACAAGGGGTTGAAGATGTGAATGAGAACGAGTTGTCATTGACATGTAGTAAACAACTTTTTCTTTTAAATCAATAATTAAATATTTGTTTCAGCTTTAATAACATGGCCGAAACATAAATACGCCTCAAAGAAACAGGCTGAAAAAACCTCAAAACTTCATAACGTGATCGCAAGAAATTACAAGAAATCAGCTTAAGTTCATTTTCAATTCGCTTTTGTAATGCATATGGAAAATTGTTCGGATTATGTAACATAATCATTGTTTATTTCGTACATTTCAAAGGGTGACCTAAATGTACAAGGTTTTTTGAATAATCTTGGGTTGATTTCTCGAAAGTCTGTGCGATCTTATAGAATAATCAATGAAAATTTGGATTATGTAATAATCAATGTTAATCTAGTTTAATCTTTAATGTTTGGAGGGTTGTTTATACACGTACCTGGTAGTTCTTTGCGGCAATTCGAATTTCACCTGAGAGGCTATAGTTCTTCTCGGCTAATCCGTCGCCCATTTTCTGGAAACGTTCTATTCTCTCTTGCATTTGCTATAGATGTCAAATATAAGATAGAGTTTCAATGTTAGGTTGACAACAGAGATGGGGGTGGAAATAAGGAAAAGGCAGGGAGATGAAGGGAGATTTGGAAATTTGGAGAAGGGATGAGAGCAAGGAAATGAGATAGATACAGAGAGAGAGAGAGAGAGAGAGAGAGAGAGAGGGGGGGTGCAACGAAGGACGGAGGTAGAGAAGGGAGAGGAAGAAAGAGAAAGAAGGGGAGAGACTTTACTGACTTCTGTAGGATTGAAAGTCATATTCGGATTTTTTTCTTGTCGTCAATATTCACATATTAAATGTAAATACAACAAAAACAACCCCAATAGTATTCATTCTTCATACATAAAGAATATAGGCAATGTCTCAACGTGCAATGACAAACCAAATCCTCCATTATAAATTACAAAAATTGTTTATGACCTGGTGAAGTCTAAAGTATGATTGTCTGTACCTCAAGTTGTTTTCGAGCTTCTGCAAGTTCAGCTGTGAGCTTATCCTTCTCTTTCGCCGCTCTCTCAGCAAGTTCTTCGCGAGCTTTCGTCACCCCCTCGAGCTCCAATGCGAATCTTTCTTTCAGGTCCTACAGAGATAAATGAAATGAAATTGAAAGTGTGTTTAGAAATGTGTGAGAAGAGTTTAAAAGAGTCAGAAGTCTTCAAGCTGAGTTGTATTTACTTCTAAAATTTACATGCGCGGAAATCCTCTCTGGAAGTATGTTTAGAAAGATTAAGAAGAGTTTTAAAGAGTCAGAAGGCTTAAAAATGTTTTGAGATTTAGCAGTACAACATGAGAAATTGCTTTTACTCACGAAACTTACGTGAATGGAAATCTTTTCTGGAAGTATGTATACAAAATATTTCATGGGAGTTTAAAAGAGTAAGAAGGCTTTAAGATGTTTTAGAAATTTATTGATCTATATTACTGTCTTCGATTAACTTTTTGCTGGGAATGATATATATATATATATTTTTTTTTTTGTTGTTACAACTTGCATTGGGTTTTTACCTGGTATTGCTGTTGAGCCTTCTCAACTTGAGCAGTAAGTTCCTCATTTTGATATTGTTCTTTCTCGTGTTTCTCAGCCGAGAGTTTCTCCTCCAATTCCTTTCAAAACAAAGAGAAAATAAAATGTTGCATTTCAGAGAAAAGGTGATAGAGAAGAAAAGGAGAAGGGGTGGAGGAGAAATAGAGAGGGGAGAGGGAGAGATAGGGGAGGGAAGAAAGAGAAGGGGAGTAAGGGAGAGAGACAGACAGAGACAGACAGACAAACAGAGATAGAGAGGGGAAGTTTAGGACGGAGGTAGAGAGGGGAAGGGGGAATGGAAAGAGAGGGGGAGACTTTATTGCTCTCTATAACGTTCATCATCTGTCATTTTAGATTTGGTTTCTTATCGTCAATATTCACATGTCAATTTAGAAACCAACAACCAAAAAAAGTATTCATTCGCCATTCACGAAGGAATAAAGGTAATGTCTCAACATGCATTGCCTTACCAAATCCTTCACCAACATTTTTAACCAAAAAAAATGTTCAAGGCCTCGTGTCATCTAAAGTATGATTGTCCGTACCTCAAGTTGTTTGCAAGCTTCTGTAAGTTCAGCTGTGAGCTTATCCTTCTCTTTCGCCGCTCTCTCAGCAAGTTCTTCGCGAGCTTTCGTCACCCCCTCGAGCTCCGATGCGAATCTTTCTTTCAGGTCCTACAGAGATAAAAGAGATGAAAGTGGGAGTATTTGCTCTCTTAATTATATTTACTTTCAAAATTTGGAATGGTATCCGTTTGGAGAAGTCCAAAACTAAGTGACTAATAATAATGAAACTCTTTGAATTAAGGGAGTAAGAATATGATTCTAAAGCATTTTAAAATTTAGTTTTAGGCACATCCCATTTTCAAAGTTATATACCAGAAGCCTGATTATTAAGGCAAGATGTTTGTCAGCGTATTTCGACAAGTGGGTAACAGATTTACTACTGTTAGACCGTAAACGTTTGCATGCATTATGCTTCCCGAATTTTGCAGTTGATTCAAATGCACGAAAGTTTCATGCCACGAAATAATTGAACCGCTATCATTTGACACAACATTAAATATTTGCACTTAGCGGAATATTTCTTGTGGAATGGTATTCCTTATAAGCGAAAGTTTCCGGTTTAACAGTAATAACCCCAAAATCTATCTTCGATTTACTTCCTTGCTGGAAATGATAGGTTTCTTCTTTTTTTCGTTACAACTTGTATTATGTTTTTACCTGATATTGCTGTTGAGCCTTCTTAACTTGAGCTGTAAGTTCCTCATTCTGATGTTGTTCTTTCTCCTGTTTTTCAGCCGAGTGTTTCTTCTCCAATTCCTTTCAAAACAATGGAAAGAAAAATGTTGCATTTTAGAGAGAAAGTGATGTAGAGGAGAAGGAGAAGAAGTGAATGAGGAGGGGAGATATAGGGGAAGGGAGGTTTTTTTGGTTTTTTTTTATTAAATGTAATAGACTAATAAAGAATAAAAAAAGTAACAAATGCAAGTGTGAAAGATAAAGATTTCAAGAGAACAAAATTGTATCGTGTCTTGTCTCTTCTTAATAAAATATAAAAGGGAACATTTTTAAAAGGCATTTCAAAACTCAAATTTAAAAAAAAATCAAATAGGAAAACATAATTTCAAAATTATTAATGTCAAAAATACACAATCTCTGAGTCACATATTATTGCTGAAACCTATTATGCAAGTTAATATAGTAGATTTCCATCAAAATAAGGCTATTAACCTTGTTGAGTCATCAACAAAACGCAAACACAAAACTAAACTAAAAACTAAACACTTAAACCAAAAAGATAAGACATAGAAACATCCCATTATTTAATTACTAGTGGCTGTTTATTTTGTCTTCAATATATACCTGGCATTTTTGTCGGGCATCTTCAAGATGCTTGGAGAGTTGAGACTTTTCTTCGCTGAACTGTCGCATCAGAGCCTGATGTTTCTTACCTTCTTCGTTGCTTGATTCAAACTGTTCATTTAATATCTGTACCAAAACGAATTGTTGTGTTATTTTGATCTTTTCATCATTATTTCTTTATAGTCTAAATTTCTTTTTCGGACTCCTATTTTTTATAGTCTCATACTTCATACTTTACATTGATACTTTTCGGATAAAAATTAATGTGTTTTTTCCTTTAGTCGTTAATTGGCATCACATGAAGAACAGAGATTAAATTTCAAACATTTTCTGTTTTTTGTACTTAGTATAAATCCTATTTTGTTGCTTGTTTGTTTGTTTGTTTAGTGATAATTCTTACCTGATATTTCTGGCCGGCTGTTTCAAGTTGGGCTGAAAGAAGTTCCTTTTCCCTTGTTAAGCTACCCACGAGTAGTTCAAGTTGGCTTTTCTCTTGATCTACTGCTGAACATCCCTTCTTCAATTCCTTTTAAAAAGGTATAGTATATTAATACTTTGAATAATTATTATTACGTGATGTGTGCATAATCTATAACATAAAACCGGCGTTCAATTTTCTGCATTGGGGTTAACCTGTTTGGAATTCTTTGTGGTTCCCATTTTTTCGTCTCTTCAATCTTTTGAAGTATGCCTTAAGAACCTGTACTTAGCACTACCGTTTTGCAATTTCGCATTTTAACCCGAGCAGATCGGTTTTTAAAGGAAATATCGGTTATTTCTACTTTTCAACAAATGGTCAGATGATTGTTTAAACTTCAATATTTCACCCATTTTACTTAAAATTGCGTTATTTATTCATTATTATCATCATTATTGTTTTGTTGTCGTTTTAAGTTTTGTTTGTTTGTTGTTTGTTGACGGGAGGGGGGGGGCGGGGGCGACTGATTCGTCAGGGATGGGGAATCTTCTTCAAATACTGAAGTAGCATTGCATTGCACGTGTTCGAACAAAAGTTGCTCAAAAGTTGCAATCTGTCTGCTAATCGGGAAAAGGGCATCACTATACTTTTGGAGTGGTTAGAGTTTTACAACTAATATTAAGGCTCCCTGTGTGGATAAACTATATTGATAAAACTTTCCACCTGCAAACCAATCAAACAAATAAACAAACATAACTCAGAGTTAGACAAGAGTTGTTCCTTCTCAGCAACGAGCTGCTCTATATTAGCCTGTTGCTGCGAGACCTCATCAGAAAGGCGCTGAAAATATCAGTAAGTATAATTATTTTTAATCATGACTCATTTAAGTAGGTTTTTTGTATTAAGGAGAGATGAATATATCATTCGTTTTTTTTTAAATATTCAATAAACAGGGATATGATAATATGACACAGAAACTATCCAATACGTGATTGATAATTTTAAACTTGTACTCATGTACCTCGATTATCAACAAATTATCACATGTACCTGATTTTCTGCCTCTGTTTCGATCTTCTGGCTCTGTAAATCGGCAAATTCCTTCTTCAACTCGGTGAGACGATCTCCGGTCTTGGCATTGTTCTTCTCTAACTCCTAGTTATCAAAAAATGCGATAACAAAAACAAATTATGGATATGAATATTTATACGAAGGCTTTAATTTTTTTTTTTATTAAAAGATTATTTCTATGCTTCCATAATTATTGTTCACCATGTCTGCTTGGTCTTAGCTTGCGTTTTGATGATTGAAATCTTCGAAACAAACATTAAAGGTTCCATGTGTTAATAATGTTATGATTATTTTTTTAAAAAGGACAAAGAAAAAGACATACCTTTGAGTAAGCCATGAGTTGTTCCTTCCCCGATATGAGCTGCTCCTTATCAGCGTTATGTTGTGAGACCACATCAGTAAGCCACTAAATAAGTACGATTAGTTTGATATAATACATAGAAAGTCGTTAGAAATATTATTACTCACTAAATGCACAGGAGTGGGATTCGGTGGGATCCTTTTTTAGGAGTAATATAACTTCAATCACTTCGTTTGGAGTTGAATTTTGGAGTGCATTCCACTCCCAAAGAAGTGATCCTTTATTAAATATATGAACTTTAAAAAAATGCATATGCATTCTAAGGCTACGTATATTGCTGCAACGATTAAGCACAATAAAATAAAATGTCAGTGGTCAATTATCGTTTCTCTAAACCAAATCAAAGGTCAATAACATCATGAATATTCTCGAGTAAATAAAAACGTATATTGCAACAATTGAGAAGAGTCCATTTTAAACATTACTTATGTTAAAAGATGGTTAATAGAGCTTTGGTGGAATCTTTATATTAACAATTATTATTTGTACCTGATTTTCGAAGTCTGCCTCGTGCGCTTGGCTCTGTAAATTGGCAACATCCTCTTCAAGATGACTGAGACGATCTGTGGAGTTTAAGAATTTCTTCTCTAACTCCTATTCAGCATGAAATGAGAAATGAGATTAAGAAATTATATCAATAACTGATTGGTAACGCTATTTATTCTAGTCTGTGTTTTGCCTCTTTTTTTGTTTTTCCTCATAATTTCTTCATGTATGTATTCATTTATTTATTCATTCATGAATTTTTTCATTCATTTATTTATTTGTTTGTTTGTGATCATTTTCCTAAGAACTTACCACGGAGTAACTTTTCAATTGTTCCTTCTCTGACAGGAGCGGCTTCATGTCGGCCTTTAGTTCAGTGATCTCAAGTGAAAGACGCTGAAACAGATAGTGAATATGACATTTTTTATAATATAAACGTTTCGTTGTCTTTAGCATAAATGTAATGAAAACTGTGATTATTACATTCGATTGATTGAAAAGAATGTGTGATGTTTGTTTGTATAAGATTTAATTATTCGTTTGGTTTAATCTGTATATTTGTTTAATGTTTATATAGCTTTTTGGCTCCCTTGCTACATTTTGTATTTTTTGTATTTTTTGTATGAACATAGCGTGTACAGTATTAATAAAAGTCATTTTAACTAATCTGAGCTGAATCGCAGATAAGAATCTGAATAACGTCATAAAACAAATTAAATATATGGCAGGGAAATTTTAGTCTCTCTTTTTGAAAATTATCCAACACCTGAAATATTTACATTGATTATTTGTACCTGATTATCTGAATCCGCCTCATTCTTCTGGCTCCGTAAATTGGCAACATCCTTTCCGAGCTGTCTGAGACGATCTTTAGCCTTCGAATATTTTTCGCCTACGGTCTATTCATCATTAACAAGGTAATTCAAATTTTAGAAATGGAAATATTTGGTAGGTTTGGGGGATCCAGGCTGAGTGTACGCCTTCTTTCACTTCAATATATATTGTTGACCCATAACTGTTCGACGCCCTATGCACTTTATAAATTACTTGTTATCATCTCTTAATTTATTATTGTTTTGAATGTCAGTATTATAATACGCGTGTATGGAATGGACAATTCAAATATTGTGGTACAACTCTATGCATATTCGTTTTAGTATTATATGAATTTATTAAGTGGTTATTAACATCTCTCCATAATTATAGTAAATTCAAGAATAATTGCATTACTTTTAAAAAACATTGGATGTGTGCTTTATTTTGTAAATCCCCCTGAATGGGTTGGAAAGTTTCACCCATTCCTTGTTTGATGACTGACCATCTGTTTAGTGTCAGAAGGGCGTTAACTCCTAACCCATTATGGCTCTTAACAGACAGGATAAATATCTGTCTGTATCTGTAAATATGTTACCTTGAGTTTAGAGTCCAGTTCGATCTTTTGAACCTGTACTTCAGAAACCCTCTTATTTGACTCAAAGATCTCTTCATCTGCTTTGGATATGGTGTCCTTTAAATTCAAGTTTGAAAAGAAAAAAATGTAATGTTTGTTTTACCTACTTCGCCTTCGAATTGCGTCCTTGAATATAACTTCTTTATACCTATATATCCACTATCGTTCCTTGGTTCAATAATCATTATTAGCTTTAATCTATACAACTTAGACATTTGATTAAAAACAACAATACTACAAATTTGTATTAAACATCGGTTCATTAATCATGTTAGCTTTAATCTATACAACTTAGACCTTTCATTAAAAACAACAATACTACAATATCTTATTAAACATATCAGTAATATTACTACTACTTCTCATTCTACCAATACTTCTTCTGATGCGACACCGACAATACTGCATCTTCTCGCCTGTTTTAATGAAATAAGAACAATACGTATATTATGTTCAGCAGCAACTTTATATTTCTGATTGTTGTTTTAAATAATTCATGGAATACATCTATTTTTTAAATCACTATCCTCATTATTATGCAATGATTAACCTTCAGCTTTAGCTCCAGCTCGATCCTCTGTTCTTTCAGGTCTTCAATCTCCTGTTTGAGTTCCTCCTCACGATGGTTGGTCTTGCAGTCTTTAGAAAATGAGTTCTGAAAATGAAAAGAAATGCGGAAAATTTTGAGAATTTTGATACTATATTCACACATTAGGTCAATTCATATCATGTTGACATGTCTCCCGTCACTATGATGATGATCATTATAATCATTCTTTACCTGAAATAATTGTAGTTATCATTATAATATTCTGAATTGTATAAGCTATGTATTTCACATGTTGTCTCCAATCTAATTCTTAAGTTATGTTATAGCAAATTTCCCTTAGTTACAGAACGCTGCACAATATTTATATGGAAGTATAACATTTGGGAAGCCCTGTCTAGGTGCGGTGGAAAACTGATCCCTCACCACCGGCCCACCATAGAGCGCCGACTCCGGATGGGGGGTACGCCCTCTCCTAGATTTGCTAACGCTTATAAATATTTACATCGTTGTACTGAAATGATACATGTTCATTACGATTTCAATGTATGACATTATACATGTTTAGTTTACCTGTATCTCTTGATACAATGCATCTTTCTCTTTCTGCATGTGTCCAATGTCCTGTTCCAGCTTCAAGACATAGTAGTCTCTTTCATGACCATTAGAGCGAAGATTCTGAAACCAGGGTTAGAAAGAAAGAAAAGGTCATCAATTGCAAGATAACGAGTAAATTCAAACGGAGGATCGATATGATATTACCCACACGTTCGCCCAAGACTCCACGAAATTAAACGCATAATCCCAATCCTTTGTTATATCGAGTTCATGTTTGGATTAATAGATAATAATGCCTATAAGGTCGTTGTAACGTTAGTACATTTACATTTTTTTCTTCTTCTTAATCTTTTAAAATATATATAAAGTACTTTTTTTTTCTTTTCTTCTTAATCTTTTAAAATATATATAAAGAAGAGTTTGTATTCTTACCTTAAGTTCTTGGTCGAATGATTTCTTCTGAAGTTTCAGGGCATTCTGGTTTAGTTTTGATGTCATCATGAAGCCATCCTGAAAAGGGATATTTTCAGTAAAAAAAATATACTTTAAAGAAAATATTAAGCTATGTCATACTCTTGTCTCTATGAAGGCTATACGACTACTTTTCTGAGGGAATGCGACAATCTTGCCCAGCTTTATTTTACCTGAAGTATAGGCATTATGAAACGGTTGCGATTAGGTTCTGGGTTAGGTTTAGGTTTAAGTTATAGTTTTGGGTCCAGAGTTGACGAAGTTAGGTATTCGGTTTTTGTAGGAAATTACCGCGGAGCAATATTATCGCAAGAGCATGCATGTGAAATTCATCCAGGTAGTAATGAAGCGGAAATATTTTTGTCATTTTCGATGGCTCATGTCACAACCCACCTCAGACGTTGAGTCCAAATCCATCATCTGCTTGAGGTTTGCCAAATCCTTCTCCAGTGTCAAGATGTGATCATCTTTCTTGAATTCTCTGGCTTGAAGATCCTATTACGAAAAAAGAAAAGAGGTAATATAAGAATATCTCCTGTTAGATAATTGCTACCAGGATTCTAAAATTAAAAGAAATCAAGAAAAACAATATAATTAAGCTATCCATTGATCATTCAATGAATATTCAATATGATGATGAAGCTTACCGTTAGATTTAGTAATTATGTTTTGGTCGTAATTGTTACAAATATATAACTGTATTCGTAAAGTTACAATTCGGTATCTCCTTCGCCGGTCTAATCTGCGACTTCGAGTTTTTATTGATAAGCTGTAAAGAAGAAGAAAAAGAAAAAAGAATACTCAAACCCTTCCATGATTACAATTGTTCTTCATATTGTTACTAACCTTTTACATATTCTTGATGTATTCGAATGTTATTCAAAGGCATTATGCAGAAAACTGAATTGTAAAAGGATTGATTTTTTATTTGCAAATCTTAGACCGAATGCGCAGGTATTATGTTATTTTTAAATTTAATTTCAAACCATTGTTACTGTTGTGTGGTTATGATTTTATGATATAATTTGTTAATATAATGTCGACTTGTTGTGACAATATCCACCATCCAATGCTACAAAGGGAAATACAAAAATTGTAATATTTTTCATTGAAAAAAAGAAGATTTTGTAAGCCTCATAAAAGACATTTAAAGATGTATCTTCAAAGTGGGGCAGGCAATAATATCCCCTCCCCCCGTCGGCACCATTATGCTTCTATTGAACATGGTGTTTAGATGAGGGTTTCTTGAAGTAAGTCGTATTGTGGCTTATAAATTTCAATAAGATGACATACCTTGACCTGTAGATTGAGAGACTCGTTGTTCTGTTTAGTCTCATCCAGATCAGTTTGAAGACCCAAGACCACCTCACCAGCTTCCTCGTAGCGCTGCAGTAAATCCTAAGAACAGAAGAGAGAGAGAGAGAGAGAGAGAGAGTAGGAGAGAGAGAGAGAGAGAGAGTGAGAGAAAGTCATTGTTTCAATTTTCAGATCCTATTCAATAATAGTGATTATAATTTCCATTTATATAGTGCTCAATACGAAACACCATCTCAAAAGCGCTTTTGGGAATTACTATCCCGGTCATCAGATTCATTCACGCACAATCTCCACTCCCTGGGGAGTATTCGTACAACAAGCCACCTTTTTACCATAGTTATGCTTGATGAATTATGTGTATATTATCTAGGATTACAACTTTTTAAATCTGCAAAATATTTGCCAATTTGAAAAGTCTCTACCTACCTCAATTTCACACGTCTTCTTTTCGATGTCTGTCTCAAGATCGCGAATCTTGGTCTCGAAATCAAAGACGCGGTTGTCAGCTGTCTGCCGCTTAGCTTGAGCTTCCTACATATGAGAAATATAAGGAAGAAGAGGACAGGGAGAGGAAATAGTAACATTCAGAAAGTAACGGATACCGAACACCCTCGAACTATAACCATCTTCAAATCGGTGTTGCAGTCGAGTCCGGCCTCAGGGCCGTATCTTCATTCCCTTGGCGTTTGCCTCGGACCGAGTTTGTGTACAAAACCTATGGTAGGTCAATTTTTCGGCAGCTTCCAGACTCGCGGAAACGGCAAGCCTCGACTTCATCACTGCTTCAAATCATAGAATATTATTGAATACAAACCGGAACAACAAAGTCGTAGAACAAAATTTCACCTGCAGGTCGAGGGCTAGATCGAGGTTCTTGGTCTTCAAATTGTCCTGTTCGTTCTGGAGTTCGACGATGCGTTTGGTCTTCGTCTTTTCACGATCACGGAGATTCTTCAAGGAAAGGACAAAGAATACGATATTTCATGTCGTGTAATTTCATGATTATTTCATACCAGGGAAAGTCATTTTTTTAGACAATTAGACTAAGGAAGCCATGCACACTTTAACATTTTCCTACAATCGACGTATAATTCAAACTTGGAAATTACTAATTTTAGTGGTAGAGCTTTTTATTCTCTCTCTCTCTCTCTCTCTCTCTCTCTCTCTTCATGTTTGGAAAACCAAATATGAATTTCTACGTCTATAGCTATCACTGTTACTATATGCTACCGCTTTACTCTAAAACTTGAAGCCAATAGTGTTTCATTTCTTTCCTAAACCATGTAGACTGCATTCATCATTTTCAATGACCCTGGTACCTACGCAACGCCTAAAAAAGGGCCTACTCTTAATTCTCTAGACAATGTTCCATAACGGTGGTTTCATCACAATACCTGAATCTCTGTTTCATCGTGATGTAAATACATCTTATTGGATTTGAATCGAAGCTGATGTTGAAGCTCCTATGACAGAAGAAGACGAGAAGGGGAAAAAATTAAATAATAATTATACCAAAAAAATAGTAGTAGTTGTAGTAGTAGTAGCAGCAGCAGAAGAAGAAGTAAGTGTATTGGTATCATGTAGTGGTGGTAGCAGTAGAAGTTTTATCATTATTTTCATTCTTTTATTCTAATCATTTTCATCTCCATCATAATCATTATCACCTTGTCACTCAACTTGAAATGGGTTGCCTTTGAAATCTGTTCTTAAACTTTAAAATAACAATAAATGTTATTTTTATTTTTGTAAACAAACTAATAAGGAATTATTTTAAGGTACCTGAATCTTATCCTCTTTGACCTTGACCATGTCCTTGAGGTTGGTGAAGGTGACCTTCATCTCGCTGACCATGGTCGAGGTCTGTGAGGTGGTGGTATCAACATCCATCACTCGAGCAAGACCCTGCCATGAGAATTATCGAAGGAGATCTTTAAACTATTAATTCACTATTACCATACTACATGTGAGGAAAGTAAAGACCATGTCAATGTCCGTCTGTCTGTCTCTCTATCTCTTTCCCTCTCTGTCGCTTTCTGTTCCACCCCCACTTTTCTCTCTCACTCTCTCTTTTTCTAACTTTCGTATATTCATTTTCTTAAATGTTTATTCTCTATTTCCTACTTACCCCCACCTCTCTCTCTCTCTCTCTCTCTCTTTCATTTTTCACTTTCTTCCTTTCCTTCTTTTTTCTAACACCACTTTTGTTTTTCGTTTTGCTCTGATATTCCCTACCAAGTTTTAAAGTAGGAAAGAGAGAAGTGAAAAACATTTTGCTATTTTCTTTTTTCTGATCTGACAGTTGCTTGTACCCGTCCCTCCACTATGAATATTGATATGAATATGAAACAGACTTATATCATTCATTATACATTTTCCTTCAAATTTTGACTTACCATGATTGACTCATCCGACTGGCCGATCAGAGAGTCATTCGGTGACTGGGTAGGTCTGTTCT
>BEXV01003881.1:17219-34921 GCA_003118195.1 Hemicentrotus pulcherrimus | reverse complement strand
GTTTTTCTTGACTATTTGGTTCAAAAGTTAAGCGGGTTTGTACATTAGACCATGCGGAATGGCGGCCATTTTGAATTTGACCTCTCAGGGTCATCGGAGGTCAAATCTGACTTCCCTCCACATCTGAAAATGAATATTTTGGTCTAAAGTAACTATGCTAGAAGTTTCATGCTTTTCTCAAAAAGTGCACAATTCTCGATATATGGGGAGCTTATCCGCTGTACTATGTGTGCCTCTCGTTTATCATCCGCATTTGTCTGTATGATTCATATTCAAACACCTTTGGAACTTTTTACCTACATCAACAACAATTGTGTGCGTATGTATATCTGCACCGTTGGTCATAAAGGTGGGATTATTATTTCAACTCCAATTTATTGAATGACTTTGACAATGATTTATTCCTAATAGATGTAGATAATATAGGATTTCGCGGCGAAATTCGCGAGTTTGTCATTCGAATTCATTTACTTTGCATTTAAGTTAGCGTAGATCGGCTTTGCCATGCCAATTGTCATTCAATTTTCCCGTTTTGGTATTTAATTTAGGATTTGGGGCGAAGGGTTTCATAGATGTACAAACTGATCAACTAGCATATAAATTAATCGTCACTTGTCGAGGCGTCATTTTAATCATTCAAATTAACACCTGTCATTCGTATTCGAATTATTCAAGTTAGGAATGTTAGGAGGAAGAAATGCAACACACATTTACCGAAGTTAAAAATGCAATTAAATTCATTATTTGTCATTAGGGTCCTGTCTGTTATTCCATTTATTAATTTTGAAGACAATGCATATGGGTATAGTCAGACATTAGGTTAAGGAGGGGCGAAATCAAGGGATATGGCATTTCTGCATGTTCATACACCCCCGGAAAAGTAGAGATACAAAATACCTACCCTTGTCACAATATTGTACCCTTCCTCCATGGTGAAATTGTAATACATTTATGATGAAACACAAGACAAACAACTTCCTAACATGAAATTGACAAATATATTGAGATCATCAAGTCCGTAAATGTAAGTCTATTGTTTTCTTTCTTAACGATCAAACTTAAAGGATGATGAATATCAGATAAATTTAAAAAGTATATAAAATGTATAAATGCAAGAAAAGAAAATATGATGAAGTACACATTAAAAAGGATGAGCTCTAAAAAGTGTGCAATAAACGAGCAATGTATATTGACCGTCAATTTAAGTGTACAAAGTGATCATTTGAATGCTACAAATGAATTCGAATGCTAAAAGTAAACCTTTGCGATTTCAGAAATCGTGTTGCGCCATATCGAATGACAAAATAGCGAAAAAAGCACATTATTCATTAATTTGAATGAAACATACATGGATTCTAACGAACATTTAATAGCTTTGAAAGGTAGAAAAAGGAATATAAACCAAAGATATATCTGAGAGCACTAAAACCGTCGAATCTGAACGCAAGACAAATTAATTTAAATGTCATAGTATACATTCTCAGACGGTATTGAACAATAATATGTGAGTGTTTTGCATGACTGCTAAAGCAAGTGTGTGCAACTATGCTAATCAACTAGGGGACCTACGTCCATAACTGACAGTAATGAGGATTACTTCCTCACACAAGGGCACTAATATAGCTGATCGACATGGGCTTCACAGCAACGAGGCCTTTGCTTAGCCACTCAATCATGACTGTACGCAGCGGGGGCAAGGGTACGGGGCCGGCCCCACCAAAAAAAATCAAATCAAAGAAAATGCAGTAAATTATCAATAATTCATTGCGTTTTGCCCCATTCCCAATAGGATCGATTCCATGTATTATGGTTCAAGGCATGCCCACATAGAGTATTTTTATTGTGCGTGTTGGGGATCGGGGCATAATGCAATCAATGAGTTTGACGTAGGTCTACACAGTCATATTTTTCTTTTACGATAAAGCAAATATTGCTGTACTGGTGGATGCGAGCATACAGGGGGGATGGCATGTACAATCATCCCCCCAGGTTTTGGGGAATGATATTTGCTTACTTAATAAGTCATAATGATGATAATAGTAATAATAATAATGATAACAATTATACTATTATTAATAATAATAATTATGATGATGATAATAATAATCCTCATCATTATTGTAATTGTGTTTATTGTTATTAGCCGCATTCACATGGTGAAAGCCAATTCAGACGGTAAAAAAAAGAAAATCTTACAAGTATTTTGTGGTTATCTTGTGGTTTGGAAACCACAAGATAACCACAAGATTAATCGCGCATATTTTGCAGTGCGCGCAATCTCGTGGTGTGGAAACCAAAAGATAACCACGAGTTTTGCGTGTTCAAATGGGGCAAACCACAAGATAAGTGTGTGTGTGAGTATGTGTGCGTGAACGCTTGTGTTTGTTATTTTACCTCATTAAGTATGCATCAGATTGCACGATTTCAAGTTCAAATTTTTTTCCCTACGAACTGTGACTTTTTATCCGCTGTGACGACTTCGAGAGTGACTTCAACTACAATACTTGTATTTTCTCGAAGTTTCACTTTCCTATAATATCAGCTAAAGAAATCAGAGGTTTAAAATTTTCGGGGAAAATAATTCAAACAAGGATTAAGAGTCAACAACGGTACGACGATTCGTCTGCCTTTCCCTTTATTTTGATGAAACGCCAAAATTTCCGCGCTTCGCGCGGGTGGGGAAAACTTCATTTAGACGAGTCAAGAACGGTACAACGAATCGTTTTCTTTCTCTAATAATTTGTAAAAAAAAAAAGTCTATTAAAGCTATTAAAACGTCAAAGCTTCCGCGCTTCGCGCAAGAGGGGGAAACTGAATTCAGATAAATAGAGCTTAATAAGGGTCGAAAACGGCGCACCGAATCGTCTTCTTTCTATAATAATTAATTCAAACGTCTTAGCTTTTCCCGCTGAAAGGAGGAAACTGAATTCAGACAAGGATTAAAAGTCAAAAACGATACAACGAATCGTCTTCTTTCTCTCATAATCTAAGGAAACGTGAAAGCTTCCGCGCTTCGCGCGGTAGGGGGAGAACTGAATTCAGATAAGGATTAAGATGAATTCAGATAAGAATTAAGAGTCGAGAACAGTACACCGAATCGTCTGCTTTTTCTCATTATTTTTTAAACGTCTAAAGCTTCCGCGCTTCGCACGGGAAGGGCAGAACTGAATTCAGATAAGGATTAAAAGTCGAGAACAGAACACCGAATCGTCTGCTTTTTCTCATTATATAATGAAACGTCAAAGCTTCCGCGCTTTGCGCGGTAGGGGGAGAAACTGAATTCAGACAAGGATTAACATCGAGAACAGTACAGCAAATCGTCTACATTTTATAATCATTTAATGAAACGTCAAAGCTTTCGCGCTTCGCGCGGGAGGGGGGGGGGACTTCATTTGGACAAGGATTAACAGTCGAGATCGGTACAATAAATCGTCTTCTTTTCCTAAAGATTCGCTTGCTCACTACCGCCCCTCCCTAAAATAATATCCTGGCCCCGCACCTGCATTAAAATATATAGCTTTGATGTTGACTAAGTTGACGAAATAATTCGTCTATTTATGTCGTCGAGGAAATGATCCTTTGCGCATACATAATTACTATAGATAGTCCATAAGAAAAACAATTTAGCCTTCGGCCCCGGGTTTATAGGGTTAAATTTGTAGATATTGGGACATTTAATTTTGTAGGTAATTGGTGGCTAGTTTTGTCGGTAATCGTTGGCCTCTACACCCCTCCACTGAAAAAGGTCTAGCGACGCCCCTGTGGACACCCCCTCCCACACCCTCCCCCCGCTAGGTCGCTTCGCTCCCTCGCTCGGGCGCTTCGCACCCTCACTAGCGTTGGCAGCCCAGGCATCCCCCCAGGTTTACGAACCTGTCTACGCCACTGCGAGCATACCAATATTTTCAATCACATGTAATTTTAATCAGGATGACGTAACTTCCTACTGCTTTTAGTAAATTGCAGGCAAGTAATTCAGCCAAGTTGTATATATATCAGCATATCAAAATACATATACAAACAGACTTGTATGATAATACATAAGATGAATTATACAAGTGAGGAAGACAGTGGCCATAAAGGAAACATACCTTGTAAGAGGTCAATTCTTTAAGAAAACAAGATATACAATTTTTAAAATAAAAACACATCAAAAAGGAACACAGAATAAGACAAGAAATGAAGTAACTAACCTAATTAACAAACTTATAAGAGAGCCTAATAATGAATCCAAGTAATATTTAGATAATAAAAAATGCTGTATATTTCCTTCCAAAAACAGATACTGAAGAGCTTTTCTGAATGAGGGGATTTAATTCCATATCACTGGACCCTGGTAAAATAAGCTGTTTTTAAAAAGGGAGGTATTGCACTTGGGGATGTGGACATTTCGAGAATTTCTTGTTTGGCTTGTATACCAAGTAGATAAAGATCGCATGCTCGATATAAACCCATTGCCTACTGGAGCCGAGTGGTCCCTATATTATACCTATGGGAAAGAGAGAATTCAGTAGTCAATAGTTTAAAAATGACGCCTCGTGTGCATTTCATTTTATAGACACCTCTACATTGTGTATACAAAAAAAGTAAAGATGTTTTCGTATGAACTTATAAGTGACCGTTTATTCAATCGGATGTCATTAAAAAGTTTTTACAATATTGTTACGTTTGATTGAGCACCAGCTAAATTTGAAAAAAAAAAAATCGCGAAGATTGATTCGCGCAAAAAGATATGTCACCTTTGGATTGGATCAAAGCGTCGTAGGTCCGTTCCCTTTTCCACCCACACGTACGGGGACAGTGTTAATCATATGGTGCAGTTTTATTGAAATTTAGAAAATCAGGTGCAAACATTGAGACTCAAAAAAACAAAAACAGAACAAATCAACAAAGAAAAGTTGTTAAATCAACACCAACTCAAAACTGACTAGAGTTAGAAATATGCCAGTATCGATCTAGATTTATCTAGATTACATCCTTTATCTTCCTTTCTTTGTTTGGTTTTATCAAGTTTGGGTGTTGAAACGGTATTTTAAAATCCAATGGTGGGTACTGTTGTAAGAATTTATTGTTATGGAAATATTTGATACCGAACTTGTTTTGAATGGAAAATACCCGTTTTTGCTTGAAAATAGCCCACCCCCTTTCATAATGCTGAATCATATTTGACAGAGCGGAACCTTTGTTTCGTCAACATTCGATGCACCTCTCTCTCTGCAAGACCTGTATCCACAGGTGTATAACCTGCTCCATTTGGATTTCATGCTCTCTAGATCGGATCAGTTGGTAAGTCCTCTTCGTTGATCTGGCCGAATCAGTTGCAAATCATTGAATTAAAGTAAGCTTATTTGAGCTCTGGTCAAGGTGAACAAAATAACCTAATTAATTCTCCTTAAACTTAAAAACATCAAGTGTTATATGTCGAAATATAATCGGCACATTTCTCTATTGCTTCCACAACTCTCGCGACGCCTTTCCATGACCAGAACTCAAGCTTCTACTTGGATATTGACAAAATTTACATTTCCATGCATTACATTTTCAGCATCCTTCCTTTTTTTTTTAAACGCGTTTTATGATGAATTGTGAATATTAGGAGATGAGCTGATATTTCTGATAAGGCTATTGGTAAGCTTTTGTGAATATATTGTCGATTACAGTAGCAGAATTTGTTTATTAGTGGATGTACTGCTTGGGTAGATAATAAATTTAGAAGAGTCGAAACATCGTTGTCTTGTAGGGAAGGCATTATACCTTCATTAAAATCGCCTTTTAAGTGTAGTTCCTTATTTTATTGAGATATTATATTCAAGGATGTATCTAAACTGTCATAACATGATTCAATTTGGTTGTTTGGAGATCTATACAATGCATCGAACAATGTTTTTGCCATTATTATTTTAAATTTCGATAAAAGTCTATCCAATTACTTCATTGTGAACAGCCACTCTTGGTCTGAAATTGAACTCGTCATGAATATATAAAGCTACCCCACCTCCTTTCCTTGATGCATGATATTCTCGAATCATGGTATAGTATTTTTAATTGAATAAGAAAGGGGAATTCTTATTCAGCTATGTTTTTGAGATGGCTATTTGCAGAGAAGGAAACAAATGAGAGTTTCATTTAATTCAAAGTTTTTATTGAGGTTTCATGCATTACAGTGTAAGATACTGATTGAGGTTATGCTACTGTGCTTGTCAATAGATTGCGATACAAAATTATCTGGAGATTAATATTGACACTCCTGGGCCCCGTTGCACAAATTGATGGTATCTTTGACAGAGTGATAGTATTACAGAAGGGGGTAAGCTGTGTAGAATAAAGAAGAGTTGACAGGTTGTGTGCTAAGATACATGAAGAAGTACATAGATGAAGATGAAATGAAGATGAAAAGTAAACCAGTTAAATTCAAAAGAAGTTTGATATTCCTCTTTTATGGAAGTTAACAGTTACATTGGTCTCCCCTTACGTAGCAAAGCAATAACATTTACGTGATAATATAAATCGCCTTTAAATACTGAAAGAAAATTAATGAACTATGGCGATATAGAGAATAAACAAAATATGAGATGGTGAGTGGTGTTTCCTGATGCAAAAGTCATCATCCTTGGAAGAAAAATCATATTTTAGCACGAAACAAAAAAAGAGGAGGATAACAAATTGATTAGTCGAGGACACATCTTATTCACCACTCACAGTTTCATAGTGACGAGTGTGTTATAAAGAAATGGCGAAACCGATTACAAACGAGTTTCAAACAAATTTTGTATCAGTATGACGTCACTTCATGTTGCTTTAAGTATATTTTAGTCAAGTTTGTTTTAATTGTTGTAAAAGATTTTTGGCTGGTACCCAGTAGATAACAATTGCATGCTCAATCTTGTTATTGAAAATAAGTCAGACAAAATCTTGAAACTAGCAAGATTTGAACCTGACAATTACTGCTTGTCAGGCAGCGAGTCTACCACAAGGCTTCCACTGGTCCATGGCACCGTCATGATGAACTGCAAACAAATACCCCAGCTCTCTTGATTCATTCTGACTTATTGATATTCATCAGACCACAATTTTGACAATAGCCTGTTTGGTTTTCTGTTAGAATTGTCAATATGTAAAAACAAATTCGGCTTGCACTGAAGAGATAAAGATGTCATGCTCTTATTTTTCAATTTCAATTGCTTTCAATTACAACATCGAACATGCAGTCTCTACCAAGAAGCCTTACATTTGATATTATTTCATTAATATATATATTTCCAATGTATTACGTGCTCATTGCTCATATTCTTCTTATATACAAATATTTTACGTGCTCATTGCTCATATTCTTTGCATCTATTCTAGTCATACATGTTCTACTTTTATCTTTGGAATTGTTAATAGTAGTATCAGCAATTATTATACAACAACACTTTCTTCTATTCAACTACTTCTACTACTACTACTACTACTACTACTGTTACTACTCCTATTAATGATATTAATGATGATGATGTTGACAGGTCATCAATGTGACAAATATTAAATAATAAAAACAGAAATAGTCTCACTATATTTTCCCAACTCTTCTAGACTGGCTCTGTACTTCGACATCAAACATGGCCCGGCTTGTTGTATTTTGCATCGGCTTGACGGTTTTGTCTCAGTGTTTCCTCTTCATTCAATGCAGTAAGTTTTCACTTTACCAGTACATTAAATTTGATTAAATAAAATCGTCACAATCATTTTTGAAAATAGGTAAGAAAGATTATTCCGTCTTTATGGGCAAAGGTGCATAATTATGACTGCACTCGTGTGTCATCCAGACATATATTTGCAAAATGACGATTCACAACAATGCTAAATTAGTTTCTTTCTTTCTCTTCTCCCTCCTTCTTTCTGTTCTTTCACTTTTGTCTCCTTCTTCCTCCATGCTAATTCTATTATCTTCCTTTTCCCTCTCTGTCCTCGCACTAAACTCTTTATTTTCCCCTTGTTTTCATTTTTGAAAACAAGCTTATTCTTTTCCTATAGCTTCACAAGTTCTGCGTTTTTAAAGGTTCCTCAACTTTTTCTCAAATTAAGATGTCATTCACATTGATTATATTTTCTACAATTCTTTCATAATTATGCAATGTATATGTTCACTAAAGAAGTAAGTACATTGTTCATGTTTTATTATATATGTTATAAGAGAAAGTGGGAAATAGATTTGATCTATTAAACCATTGTATTATCCGACCACACTGATATGCACACATATACAGTGCACATAATTTTGTGTTTAGAAAAAATAATGGGGGAAATGTGTATACCCCTTGTAGTTCCTTCACAATCAGACAATAATACCTGGTTATCTCAGGTAAACATCTCTGGCAAGATATAAGAAGCATTTAGGCATGTCAAGTATGGATGCCAATAGCATATAATACTGACTATTTTCTGTTTTTAACTCTTTCCCTTTTTCTGTTAATCATGTTTTTGGTTCGAAATAGACACATATTATAATTATTGCTGTAATCTAAATCACCCTAGCATGTTCATAATATATTCATACAGCTTAGCATACTTGCATATTTGGAGCGCCAGGAGTGACAATGTGCCAAACATGAGCGCTAGCTCTGTACAAGACTCCACTTCCATTGTTATCATTATTCCCATTTTCAGGTATTTCAATTCATACCTCACAATCTGCCATTATTTGTCATCTAAAGACCCCCCATGAATACGAAGTCACGACTGAATTAGACTTTTTGAAAAGGAAAGAAAAGAAAAGGGCATCAATAAGAACCTGTAGAAAATAATTTTTCGAGACTAAAGTCCATGTGCTGCACCAGGGGGAGATGTCACGCGTGAATGACTTGTCTCTGTTGCTCCGAATTACTATGCAATACACATCGTCTGAATCCAAGAATGTTTACTCATTAAGATGTGTTATGATATATTATTATAATGGGCACCTAGTAGGATATATTCCTGCACGGCACTGAACACTACCGTACACAATGTAGCCGGAGATAAAAAAAAAACCAGGGTTATAGTGGTTATTGTACTTTGAAGAAGACAACATTGTCATGCTAAAAGTAAGACGAGAAAGAAATCTTTTTTTCTTCAAATATCTGTAATCCATAGGAATAATCAATCATTTGAAACCTTATCCTAACCTAAACCATAACCATACAATTTCTTAATGTAGCCGCCCCCCTAGAAAAAATCATAATGGGACGTGTAACCAAGTTGCCTTAATTATTTCAAAATGATATCGCATTAGTCAAATGGAAAACTAAAGACAAAAACAGGGTTACGCCGGATCACAAATGCGGCCAACAAATATTCGCCTAGAAAATCGTTTTATTCCTATTCTATTTTATTTTCATATGCAAAAGGATGCCTCATTCACATAACACATTAATATTTGTTTCATTAAATATATAACTATAGTTAAGAATATAATCATATTACATAAAAATCTCATATGGAAATAATATACATAAATAATTTGCAAGCAAATGTGCATTATTTCTAATGAGATTGAAATGTTCAAAAGAAGGCCGACGGTATTCAATAACAAATCAATTGTGTTGACATTTTACCTTCTTGAGTATCGTACAAACTTCTGCAAAACAGTTAAAGATAATAAAAAAAATTGATATGGGGTTATGAATTTGGTTCAAATGAACATATTGAAAGCATATGGGATCCTATAATATTCAGTGTTCGTTGTCGCGTTTGAAATCGAGTGTAAAGTGATGAAATTCTAAATAATAAACTCTGTTGTGTAGGTCCCACTCAAGGTCAAGATATTAAATAAATTTTGAAAAAATATTTCTTGACTGAAATCGACCGATTGCCATTCCCTTTTGGAAATTATATATAAAAACTGCATATCCTCATATTTTCATGGTCGCAGCTACCATCGGATGGCCGTATAGGCGCAATTTTAAATTCATCAAAATATAGTGATTATATTATATCCTCAGGGGCATCCAAATATATCTTCATTTTAAATAAAAGCTATCCGGCCATTTTCACAATTTCCCAAAACTTTTTATCACCTTTAAGTCTAACCAGGGAGTAATAACTCCTTGGTCTGATTGTACTTGAAGCCCAAGTCCACTCCAAAAATAACTTACTTTCAATAGAAGCAGAAAAATCAGACTTACCAATCAAAAAAAATCTGAGCAGAACCGGATAACTAATAATAAAGTTATGTATTTGTAAGTACATTAAAAACTCTGAAAATCACTACACAAATTGGCAACTCACGCATGAGTCTATGACGTCATGTCCTCACTATCAACTAATTATTTTCTTTATATTGATGATATAGATTTCCTATTTTCTCCTTAAGAATCTTATTTCTTCGCACCCGCATCAAAGTTAGGTTAATAGTAATATTTTTTGTGTGGATGCACTAATATAGATTATTTTTTTCTAGTTAAATCATGAAAAATTTGAATTTTTATAAACTCTTTATATAAAAAAATCAAGAATTATGAATATACAATATTCAGAATATAGTATAAATTCTTCAAAGAACAGGGTCATTTATCTACAGAATTTTTTTGTTAAATGCTTTCATTGCACTTGGGAGAAAGGTCATGTCGAACCTATCAGTTTTTATTCTAGGTAGCCTAATTCTTTCTGATCTATAGACCACTTTATTATGAAGAGGGTAATAAGAATCCTACACAATCACTTGCAGTTTAGCCAATAATGCCCTTTCTGCAACATCTTCAAGCTCTTTCACAGAGACCCGTATAGCTGCTGGCATGTTTCACTATCCTACTCATCTTTGCTCTGTTTTCCCACTTAGGCTGTTGATGCTAGAAGTCCACTGGGCCGGCGCCAGTTCGCGCCAGTTCGCGCCAAAGCAATTTACTGTGGCGCCTAGTGTCGCCAATGAGGTGCCTAATGGCGTGTAGTGGCTCAAACTGCCTCCCAACTGGCTCGTGGTGGCCCGTAACGGCGCCAAATTTGAATGTGGCGGCAAGAAAATTTCAAAATGTTTGTCGCGCCACTTTCATCGAGCAATCGGCGCCAAGTGTCCACCAAGTGGCACCAAATGGCGCAAAAATGACGACCTTTGGCTCAAACAATCCGCCTATTGGAATCCCCTGGAATGTAATGGCGCGCGCCAAGTTGCGCCAATGAGATTTCGTGCCACATTGCGCCATTTGGCGCCAAGTGGCACCTTGTTTGCGCCACAACGCGAGCCAAATGGCACCCGATTGGTGACTACTTCGCGCCAAATGCCACCTGGTTGCCCGCCATTCGGCGCCACTTGCCGCTTATAAAATTCGGGCAGCATCGCAGGACTTTCTCACAGTGATGTCGGCAGTTCTCCAAGCTCCAGGGATGAGGTTGTGCTGAGCATCCTCCTGGTCAAACATGCGGACGTCCAGTGCCTGATAGCGCTTCCTGATGAGGTTGTGCAGCATGACGGCAGCTTCAACAATCAGGCTGACCGTGTCTGGTTCCTGTCTCATCTGGCCAAGGAAGCACTGGAACCGCAGAGCCAGAATAACAAAGGCGTTTTCGACTACACGCCTTGCCCTGGACAGCCTGTAGTTGAAGATCTTCTGCTGTTGGTCCATGTTACGACGGCCATAGGGCTTCATCATGTACGTCCTCATGGCGAAGGCATCGTCTCCCACGAAGAATTACGGCATAGGGTGCTCTTCATCATCATGGGGAAGAGGAGCTGGATCTGGGATGCCTAACGTGCCAGCTTCAATGCATTCAGTTCACTGTTGATGTAGATCTGGGCATCAGACTGACGGCCAACCCCACCCTCATCTATCCACAGGAACTGGTACTTTGAATCTGCCAGAGCTATCAGGACAACCGAGAAGAACTGCTTGTAGGTGAAGTAAAGGCTGCCTGATTTGTTGGGCTTCTGGAGACGGATGTGCTTTTCATCATAGGCTCCCAGACAGTGAGGAAGATTCCATATGGCTTCAAAATCACCTGCAACCTCAAGCCAGCCTTCATTGGTTGTGGGGAGGGAGATAACCCTTGCAGCATACTCAACCACTATCGCTCTGGCTACACCAGGGACAAACTTCTGGATGGTTTCCTTGCCCACTCGGAATTTGAAAGACAGCTCGGCATAGGTGGCCCCAGTGGCGAGATGGCGCAGGAAGACGGACAACTTGAGACCAGGGGGAATGGCTTTCCTGAAGTGGGTGTCCTTCTTCTACAAGTGGGGTGTAAGCCTGACCAACAGCTCATCAAACATCTCCGGGGACACCCTGGTGTAGTTCTTGAACTTCCTCCTGTCATTCTCTCTCAGCTCTTCCATCAAAGTGTGGTACTGTCCACGTTCGGCCCTCAACTCTGGGTGGGGCATGGGTCTAAACCACCAGTTGTGCTTCCTTTTCTTCTTAGGGGGCTCTTCTTCTTCAGTCAGGATTGGCCAGTATAAGTTGATAGGCAGTGGCCACCTCGGCATCTCTCATCTTCTTTTGATGGAGCAGCATCATCACTCCAACATTATCAAAAGCCTCAGGCATATCAAAATTGTAAATATTTAGTAGAGATGTTGTTCATACAGCAGCTGAGGAGGGTCTGAACCAGGTAGCCGATGGCCGGTATTTATATAGTCGGCAAGCGGCGGCAAGTTCAAACCAATTTGGCGACCTTTGGCACAAACTAATCACCAAGTGGCGCAAAGTAGCCGTCTATTGGCGCGAATGGCGCCAACAGGGTGAATTTTGGAATCAAATGGCCGTGTAATGGCGCGAACTGGCGCATACTGGCGAAACATTTTGGAGCAAACCGGGTGGCATTTGGCGCACGCCATATGGCACCCAGTTTATTCCACTTGGCGACACATGCCGAGCGGATATTAATTCGGCGCCACAGCGAGCCACTACGCGCCAATCACATAATCTTTTGCGCGAACTGGCGCCGGCCCAGTGGGCTCCTAGCATAAACAAGGCTTGACAGCAGAAACATATGACTGACACATTGGTAAAACAGGAACATTGTTTTACTTTTCACATGTAATGCTTTCATTTTTCTTAGAAAATACATACGCTGGTTACCATTGCTTAGTATTAGCTTGGTATTACTATCCCACTTCAGTTTGTAACCAATTACAACTCCTAAGTATTTACATTCAGCCACCTATTGTATGGCTTTCCCATCAATGTACAGGGGCACGTTATTTGTGCCACCATTTTTTTGTGGTCAAAGATCATTTCATGAGTTTCTGTGGCATTTAGAACAAGTGAATTCTTTTCGCTCCAAGTAACAAACTTATCAACTGTGTCCCTATATGCAACTTCATCGTTGTTGATGATCAAGCCAATGATACAAGCACCATCTGCATACTGTACTGCGTGACAAGATGGAGCAGTCGAACAAGAGAAATAACTAGGAAGCAAGGTATAAAGAATGGGTGAGAGCACACATCCTTGTAGAGTGCCTGTGCTAAGTCGTCTAACTTGGGACATAACATTTCCAAAACGTACTTCTTGCACCCTGTTTGTCATGAAATCCCTAAACCGTTGACATAATTTGGGATATTCACAACACTACTGAGTTGTTTTTTTCACCAAGGTTCCAGGAACTTTCGTATTAAATGCGGAAGAGAAGTCTACAAGAGCACCCAGCATAATTTGTATGTACCAGTTCCTTCCAAATGTTTACAAATTGTATGTAGCAGGCCCGGGTAGCAGGTAACCGATAGCGTCCTAAACACTCCTGTTTGGTTGGCAAGCAAACTGGAGTGGATCTAAAAGATATTTTGTTTGTTCAACCAAGATGTCGCTCACAATGTTCTCAAAACATTTCATGGCAATATGAGTGAGGGCTACTGGCCTATAATCGTTGAGTACTTTGGGTTTTGGAAGTTTGGGTACTGGGATGATTGTAGCCCATTTCCAGAAACTAGGAATACTAGAAGTATTTAGCGACCATTGAAATAGTACCTGAAACAAGCTGTTTTCAGGGTTTTTTCTGACACTCCGTCTTGTCTTGTAGCTCTATCAGTTCTGATTCACGCAAAGATTTTGACCTCTTCACCTTTTCTTTTACAATTATCCTATTATTCACTGGGGTACTCTGTTGTGTAGTTTCCTGCGTACATTCCTGACATTGCAAGTGATCAATTTCATTATTATGTCAATCAGAACGATAGTAGAAATCATTTAAATCATTTACAAAGACATATACATCATCATTGAGGCTTACACCTTTAGTCCTCCTTCTACTTTCAAAACCACTTATCAGTTTCAGTTTTTGACAAGCTGCTTTGGGATTACCTTCCTTAAATTTATTTTCTACCTTACGACAGTATACGTTTCCTATTTATAATGTATCTCCTGAAACTCTTCACTGATTTTGTGTCATTATTCTTCAAAGCCTTTGCCTTGTTGTTTAGATAGACTTTATACACTGATTGTCTACCCATTGTTTGTTATTTGGATATATTTTGATCGCTTTCTATGGTACTATCATATTCTCACAAAATTTGATATAATCAGTCACTACCTCTACATCTGCTTCAAGAAATGTAGTTTCAAAAAGCACTTCCCAGTCAGTACATTCGAAGCCGGCCTTCAGAGTCTCAGCATTTTCCTCGGACCAGGTTTTCACTCTCTTTATTGTAGATTCGAAACGCTTCAACTTTTGCCTATATCGAGGTAACAACTGAATGACATTGTGATCAGAGCTCCCTGGTGGAGGTTTTGCGACTGCTTTGTAGCCGTCTTGAACATTTCCATAACATTTATCTAATATATTTGACCCTCTCGTCGAAACATCAATGTGCATATTAGGCATGTTGCCACGAAGATCACAACTGTTGAAATCCCCCATGACAAGTTGGACGGAATCAGGAGATGCAGTTTCGTTTCGTTGAAGAACATTCTGGATTTGTACTTACATCGACGTCTGACAGTTAAACAGGAAACTTTTAGAATCGTAATTATCCCTATCACCCTCATCATGATCATCCGTGTATAATTCAACATCAATTGGTCAATTAACGTCAATTTGTTTCAATTTTGGCACAGGTCATTGTCATAAGATGTGTCTGCAACATTTTCAGGGTCATCAGGTTTTCATGACGTCATCCAGGCGCCATTTTGTGATTTTGTGATTATTATTATTATTTTTTTTTTTGTTGAAAAATACGAATGACATATTATGACATCAGCATATTAATGAACATTGATTATATATCTGTACATATAGATCGTTTTTCTCCCAATTTATGATGTTTTGTAGCTGAGACAATTCTCTACAAGATATGTTGGAACCATTCTTTTATTTTGATAACGTCATCATAGTAAAGATTGCCATTAAAGGCGATTTTGCACACGTGTTTTACATTATGAGGAAGGTATTTAATAAAAGGCATATGTGCGCCCTCCGATGAATTTACATTAGGGACTTTTAGATTTGCACGTCAACAGCTTTGACTGCAACGTGTGACGTCATTTTAAGGCAATTCGCATGCGTTACGTCGTCTCAGTCGGCGATTGAGAATGCGTCAACCTTGATTTTCCTAAATCTAGTACATACATACATACACATGCTCAAGGTACTAGTATGCCGCGTGCGCATGAAATAAACAGTTCCTCAGGTAGACAAAGGAACATACCTTCCCTGCTATTATGTAAAAATGTGTAGAACAGGTGTCACATGCATATTCACCTGTTTTACATAGTTTTACATAATACCAGTGAAGGGATGTTCTTTCGTGAGGGTAGAATGGGGAGCTGTATATTTTGTCCTCCTTCTTTGTCCGTGATGTTCATAGTGTTACTTCATGCATGCATGTATACCGTCGAGTACAACGTGGGCAGTTAAGTACGTTGACACGCATGATTAGTCGGCGTTCGTCGTGTTCTCGTCCACTCAATCTAAAAGTCCCTATTATAGTCTGTCAGTTGACTATTCACGTTAAACATGATACTGTTACAATCGTCTTCATCCCTATCACCACCATCATGATCATAATTGTATAATGCAACATCAATTCGTCGGCCCATATATATATATATATATATATATAAATGATTCTACTCTCCTTCAAAGATGTTTATAGTCTTCCAGTTAATCGATTGAATAACAGACCACTTAAATCGTTCCAATAACGAATCAAATTTCTCGCTAATATTATCATTATCATTCTTCTAAATATTATTATTAGAAGTAGTAGTAGTATAATCATCATCATCATCCACATCATTATTAACATTAATATTGTTTGTATCATTATTATTACTCTTATTGTTGTCGTTAACACTAATATTTTTTCCACTCAGCTGACAAAATCTTTATAACGGACGTGGGCGATGGCAAGATCTTCATGGGCGATAACAGTGGCCCCGACTTCCACGGCGAGGACATTCACGAAATCCCACTGAGAGGGATTCGTGCTCCTACAGGTATCGACTACGACTACCGGACCGACATGATTTACTGGAGTGATGAAAGCACGAGGACAACCTTTCGAGCTTCACTTGATGGGTCGAACCAAAAAATGTTGATTGGTCAAAGCCAAGGCATTGGAAGTAAGTATCGTTTAGATATATATATTAATTTTATCATTTATTAATTTGACCTTTTATTTTGTATCCACATATATTTTATTTTTTTATTTTATTGATTATTTATCTATCTATCTAGTTATTTATGTTGATTTATTTTAGCTTTTTTATTGTTTATTCCATTGTTATTTTTTTTTAATGTTTAGGCTTTTTTCTACCGATATAGATGCCATTTAAAGAATCATTTATGTTTTATCTATCAATCCGAGTAATGGCATCCTAATTCCCATACTCAAAGAGTGCTAATGAAATCTGGACAGTGACGGTTTTGTATCGTCAGGCATCATAGGGTTTGTCCATCATTGTGCTGCAACACCATGTTAATCAGATTTTATCTGGCCGATTTAATGGTATCATTTTGGTCACTTACAGTCTAGCACTAAGATGTTTTGTTCATCTTTTTAAGCTTTCTATGTTTGTTTTGTTTTCATTCTAACTTATCCGGTAAGCCCCACAAGGAATCGTCCTAGATGTCATTTCGAGCAGGATGTTTTGGACTGATACTTTGTTGAAACGTATAATGAGTGCTAGCCTACTCGGGTCTAACCGACGAACCATTATCAGTACGGGTCTTCATCGCCCATTTGGAATCACATTGTCTCAAAAAAGAGGGTAAGCGTTAATGAAAAAAAAATCATCAGCTCAGTCTCTCTTCTCTGCCTGTTTGACTTATCTGCCTCTCTCCCTCCCCTTTTCTCCCTCCCTCTCTCTCTCTCACATACACGCACGCTAGTAAGCTATCTATACCCATTTCTTGTTATCTACCACCAAGCTCTCTTTCTCTCTCTCTCTCTCTCTCTCTATCTTTCGCCTCCAATATCGTTGCATCTGAAACACAACTTCCGATCCCTTCCCTGTTCGACAAACGTAGACATAAATACACGCACATGAACACACATCACACACCCGAAAGTCACACACACAAACACACACCGCTATACCCTATATAATATGTATAAATATATAATGTTATATAATATATACATACGTTAACATATATATATAGTATACCTATATTATATATCAGGCGCGTACGCAGGGGGGGGGGGGTTAGGGGGTTAACCCCCCCCTTTTAATTTAAAAAAAAAATTATTAAAACAAAAAAAAATTATGCCAATGGTTGACCTAAAAAAGTGACCTAACCCCCCCCCCCCC